>VZRR01003728.1:436905-507158 GCA_013398015.1 Oreocharis arfaki | reverse complement strand
AACCCATGTTCCCCCAAAAAAAAAATGCCCCCAAAATATTTATAAAAAAAAAAAAAAAAAAAAAAAAAAAAAAAAAAAAAAAAAAAGGCAGATTAAGGCCAGGCAAAACCAACAACTATTCACACAAGGAAGATATTGGACTGAATACAATGAAAAATGTTACTGTGCTACTGCTACACACAAGTCGGCTAAAGAGTTTAAGTGGTACTTTTAGAGGTCAACTCACAAAAATCACACCCCCCCCCCGCCTTACTCCACTTATTTCCTTGCTCTCCCTTAGTCACTTGATGTGTAAACTACCACTTGGAGTTCTGGTCAAGGCAACAGGGCAGAGACAAGCAGATAAAAGAGAAGAGAGGGGAACCCATGCTTAGGCTCTGTCTCAAGACCCTCAATTCAAAAAGCACAATTCACAAAGGAATTCTCCACAACCACTTGTTTAGATGAGGTCTAACTCAACCTTCCTTACTCAATCCAGGCCCCCAAGGTATAGCTTGGAAGCCCTTCAGCCCCTGTGTCTCTTGGCTCAGTAGTTTTCTTCACAACTTATTTACATACTATGCGGTAGTCAGCTGTTGTGGCATCCCTGCTAAAGCCTTTAGTCTCAGCAAGCAAAGCTTTGTGTCTCATTTGTCCCTGCTTGAGGGCTTTTGGCTCTCCTAAGATAGGCTCTGCATGTTCTTACAATTCAATCACTAACACACAACCTACTTTACTCCACTTCTGAGCTCCAGAAATAGAAATAAATACCAAGACAGACATTTTACAAATGGACAAGGTACCTCCACAGCAGCTCGTGACAGCCAGCAGAAGACACATCCCTTACCTTGAAAGGTCAACAGTGAGCATCCTTTAATGCTCCCTATCCACAGGGATTATTGGAAAACCAGCCAGAGTTTTTAGAGAGGACTTTATGTCTCCTCATACCTCACACACTGTTAGTCTAAGCACAACACTTTACCTTGCACCCCTCCCTCCAGCTCTCCCTTCCTGTAATGAGCCCTGGCCAGCTGCTCCATCCCACCCTCCACTAGAGGCAGGGGATACCAATTTTCCAAGGCACCCAGCAATTTGTCTTGAGACGTTCCAGTTGTCCCAGAGGCTGGGCACAAGAGACTCCTCACATGCATTTAATCTATAGGATTATAACCTCTGCCTCATGGCTGTGCACTCAGCAGCACCGTGTCATAAACAACATGAAGCCTCACACCAACCACACATGAGGATACAAAGATTTGCCAATGCGCTTAAAAGAAGTTTAAATTGAACTTTTACAGCAGGTGAAGGGCAGAAGTCCTTTGCTCTGTTCTGCGTGTGCTTGGAATTGATATGACTTAATATCACGCATTTGGGGAAGTAAAGTATGCAATTAACAGGCTGTAGACAGTTTGTATTTTGGAGCTTTTAATATGCCTAGGGGGGCAGCTTTGGCTATTCTTGTTGAACAAGCACTACTCACACAGCTATCCTGAGCAATGTGTCAGTGTTGCCAGCCCAAAGAATTCAGCAATCCTAAAACGGAAGCTTCAGAACCATGAGATTTCAATAAAAAAATTGCAATTTTCTATTCTTTGCATTCTGATTCTTTTTTTCATCTTCAAGGTTCAGTCAATACCTACTTGCAAGTTTCACCTTCACAAACCCAGGAGCTTAGAAGCTGAAATTCTCATATAAATTGCCAAGAACTGGAAACTGATACCTTAAGCAGAACAGTAAATACTGTAAAAAAGGCAGAAGTTGTGAAGTCTGAGCAATTCATATTTCCAAAACAGGCTTGCATCTAAACTTTTGGAAGTTCTTAATGATTTAAATTCACCATTACCACAGGTGCCTCAAAGCTACTCACAGAGTTATCATACTTGCTGCAGGTTTTGAGATCCCCACTGAATATAACTGGCAATTCATGTGATGACTTTGATGGAGCTGTGTTGATGGACACCAGAAGGTGATCTCAAAGTTCACCAAAAAGAGATGTTATTTTCAGTAAAACTTCTGTTCAGAGCTAAAACAAATCTTGGAAGTGCTACTTCTACCCACAAAGCACTTTAAATACATCTGCACCTTGACCATGCTTGTCTTGAAATATTTGAGTTTTCCTTGATAATATTAAGTTCCAGGATTTCAGAAATGCTTTTATCAGTCTTTGAGGTTTTCTACACTGGTGACAAGCTCTTTCCTTTGATCTCCATGAGAGAGTTTTCTCCTCCATGCTCTT
Source organism: Oreocharis arfaki (assembly GCA_013398015.1). Taxonomy (NCBI): domain Eukaryota; kingdom Metazoa; phylum Chordata; class Aves; order Passeriformes; family Paramythiidae; genus Oreocharis; species Oreocharis arfaki. The sequence goes on along the minus strand of VZRR01003728.1, from coordinate 504,943 downwards.
TGCTCCCACCTTTTCTGTTCTCCTTCCAAGAATTGAACATTGTTAGTTCTCCCATTAGCTTTTAACTTTTGTGTATTTTGCTCTATTGGAGCTGGCAACATGGGGCTATTCAAACACAGCTCCATCTGTCAGAGTCAAGTCCTGCAGGTAGGGTGTCATGTTCGATTTCATGTTATCATTTGTTGTGTGTTCAGAGCTAAACAAAAGAAATGCTTACTGTAAAATGATTACTTTCATAAATTCCTTCGAGAGCTCCTTTACTGTTGTTGTGGGACCTGCTTGTGTCCTTATGAACACAGCCCCTTCTGCACTGCCAGAGAGAAAACAGAAGGGATGTGCTCAGCCGGGCCTTGCTCCTCGTGTTTCCTTCCCTCTTTTGCTTTCCACATGTCCTGAGCATGCATGGGAATTGGAATGGCAGCTTTACAGCTGATGGAAAACACTGTAGGCTTAAAAGAAAGCTGAAATTTTGGAGATTGAGTTTTCAGATTTGAAAAAGAGTCTACTTTGATTGCCCAGCTTCAGAGCTGCTGCCTGGTATGAGGTTACATCTGACACTAAAAGAAGAGATATGATTGGCTTTTATCCCAGCAGGACAACAGTTATACTTCACAGTCAGGGCTTCCCAGCCAGAAGGGGACTGGATGGGAAGCAATGCCTAACAAAAACTTCATTTCCTGGTGCCTTTCTGACACACATATCAAATAGATTTGGTGAACACAATTATTTCCTTTCCAGTCTCCTAGATTGCCTCCTCTGTTCCTTTTTCTTCTCAAAAAGACATAACCTCAAAAACAGCAAAAATATGATGTTGACTATAGTACAGAGAAACCACAACATATGTAGAAACTTTGAAGCCCATTAGAGTGCTTGTCTTCTCTTTTCACAAACAATAGGCACATCTTGCTTCGCAGGTCTCGATGATCACATATTTTCTTGGGAAAAGCATTAAACACAATCTTTAATTTTGCTTTATCCTGGACACTACACCAACACCGAGGGTTTTTTAAGCCAGCTGGAAATGACTGTTCAGGTGTAAGAGCTTTGCTGAATTTCTTCCTTTTCCTTTAAAAAGTTCACAGCTTTTGGGTTTTTTTCCAAACAGCAGCATTAGTGTTTCCAGCCTGACATTTGCTAAGGTAGACTTGCAATACACATCCTGTACAGCCTCACCAAAGCAGTGGTGCCCCAAGGTGGAGAGCATGGCCAGCATCTCTCGTGCTCTCCCACTTGGAGAGACACCATGACCAAGTGCTGACAGACAATCTTCGTGTCAACAGTGAGATCCAGCACTTCCCAAAGGACTGCCACGTGTGTCCTCTTAATATCGGGAGGAGCTTGGGTGCTGTGAGGCTGTTCCCTTAGGGAGGCTCTGGCAGTGACTGACAGTAAGAGGGGTGAGCGGTGCAGAGGCAGAGCAGCTTTCCTGCCACCAGGACCTGTGGGGGTCAGAGGGGCTGAAAGTGTGAGCACAGGCATTCACAGCGCAGGTGGAGGGCTGAGTGGGCTGAGCTGCAGCCTTGCTGCAGCCTTGCTCACAGATGGCCCTGCTGGCACAGGCACCTGCCTCAGCCACAGGAACCTGGCCTGGCTCTGCGCTTGGAAAAGCAAACAGCTGGGGAAAGGCCTTGTCTTAAACAATCAAAGCTCCTCTGCTCAGTAAATGTGAGGCATAAATCTTAGGGCTTACACTGACATCAGCACAGCTGACCCAGTGCTAGGCTGCTATCACAGGATCTGTGCTTTTAGTGCAAATAAAATACCGTGTCAGGGGGAGGAATCAGTTAAGCCCTCTGCTATCAGGTCTGTTGTCACTGTAAGTGCTTTTCCAGGAAGTGCTGCTGGAAGCAGCTATTTCAATTCAACCACAATTTTTTCCAAAGCAGATATGACGAGATTCTCCAGTCCTGATGGAATGTAAACCATCACAGTGGATGCAGCGTGTCCAGAACTCAGGATATGCATGCAGACTCACAATAATAGTTGCATTGAACTGGGGGTTTCGAGAGCACTGGCATGCTGGACACTGTGCAAACAGCACAAAGAAATTATGTCCACCATATAAAAGTAGAAACAAAATTACAAATGGATAGCTCCTGTCATCACACGTGACTAGTGCTCCTATTTAAACCACCAGAACAGGGCAATCCAAGCCCTGAACTAAGGTATTAGAGTTACATTAACACTGCCTTTGCTGAGGAAGGTTGCTGGGATTAGTGGGATTCTGTTTTCTGGTACAGTAAATTTATCCAGAGCCATCTTCCTTTTCAGTTATTCAGTGGGTGTCCTGCACACATGGAAGGAAGTGTGGACAGCTGAAAAGCCCTTACACTGCAGCAAGCAGCTCCCAGAGCATCATTGCTCAAGGCTGCAAGGGCCCCAGAGCCTGAGCCTGGCCTGCCGTGGTTCCTGTTTCTAAACAAAAGGAGACAAAAGCAAACCCTGGATCATGCAATAGGCCCTGAAGCTGATAACACAACACTGGAATTAAAGAGATCTTTCATTTTGTTTGCCTTCCTTGTATTTGCAGCTGCAGACATCAAAGGCTGACTCACTGCACAGATCAACGAGCACATTAAGTACCAGGCTTTGCAGAGCAGCTGCTGCCTGACCAGGAGAACCACCCTTCACCGCCATTGTCATCAAAAATTCTGTAACTTATACTGATGGCAATGCAGGGAAACAAAAACAACTGTTGTTCAGGCACTAGAAATCCTCTGCTGGACAGCCTGACTCTCTCCAAGAGTTGTATATAGCCTGCTCCAGTTTAGGGAGGGATGGAAAAAACGGGAGCTGCTGCTGGTCACAGACTTGTTCAGAATACCCGTCCCGTCCTTGGTAACAGCAGAGCAAAGGACATCACCAAGGCAGACGTGGCTGCACCAGCACCAACCAGTCTCTTTTTTAGCAGAATTAGAAGTTTGAGCTCACCTTTTGCTTGCTCTTAAGTAACATGGATGACAAGCTGATTTAGGGTTTTTATGCAGTGATGTGTGAGCTTCTTGTGCCTACATCAAGCTGTCATGACTGATGCCACTCAAGAAGGCTGTGACAGGTTTGGGATTTGGTACCAAATGACCTGAGCACCTTCACCACTGTGATTCTGCTGCAGCTACAGACCATGACCTCCCACCAGGGCACTAATTCCCTGCAGGGACTGTACCAAATGCAAGCAGAGGATTTCCCTTTGAGGATCGCTTTCTGATTGTCATCCTTACCTTTCTTGCTTTTGTTTCTCTCTAGGTCACCTTTTCCCATATTGGTATTTATAGTCTCTAATTCTCCAGACACTTCTGTTTCCAGGCAGTGATGAGCTCCTCCTCACAAGTGTATTTTGCCTGTCTTTGTCTGCAGCTTTTAACACTGTGCTGCTTATCCAACATGGGATTAAAATAGCCAGAAAAACATTAGCATTTTTAATCACACAGACAAGTCTGGGAGAGCTTCAGATGCCCTATGATTAATGTATAGATTCTGAACAACTTAAGCTCCTTCCAGGCTTCTGAGACAAAAGAATCTGCAGCTCATCCACTTCGCAGTTTGGAGAGGACAGAGGTGAGCTGCCCTGTCTATAAGTAATACAGATGTGAGTAGGTCTGTGGGAGTGAACCTGAGTCAATGGATATAATTCTAATTTTAGATAAAAGCAGCAAGTATAGGAGACACAAGTCCTTCCTACTCCACAGTCATTTTCCTTCTACTGTAGCTAACCTACCTGAAAATTTTCTCTACACCAAGGCAGAGGAGATTGCTTTGGTAAAGATGTCCATTCTTTTAATTCTACATTTTCTTCACTTTTCATTCACCTAAACATACAGAAAGTTTTTATTTTCTTTTTTTTTCATGCATAGGTGCCTAAATCCAACCATGTCAGACTTCATAGTTGGTAGGCATAGTTACAGTGAATTTTGATTTCTGCTCAGGGCTTGTTCATAAATGCTTTGATTTTCAATTAAACTCCCTGCCTCAAATTTTCACCATATTCTCCCAGACCCTCAAGATAGAGCACCTCCAAACAATTAGTCATTGGAAATAATAAAATGATTAGGGGTGGAAAAGCTGGTTAAAATGGAGGGATGAGTTGGCTGCTTCCATGTGGAGCCTATTCAGCAAAGTCAGTACCTGTGCACGTCATCCCCTGCTGTCTGTGCTTCAAACACAGGAACACTGGGTCGGAGTCAGACATAAAGTCAGAAGTTATCCTCAGAAGGGGAATGGGGAGAAAGAAGAAAAATGTTCACTGGATGTGGGGAGCTGCTTCTTAGGTTTCCTCCTGAGATCTGTAAAGTTAGACCTCAGCTCTGACAGTGCAGTACAAACCTGTTCCCCTGAAATACCCACATGGTTGGTGTTAACAAAAGTCAGAAGGACATCTCTGACCTGAAGTTGATTACCAAGTGTGTTGTTCAGCATTTTTCTAACCCTGAAAGAAAAACTTAAGGATGAGGCAGAAAATGTGGAAGCTTTTCACTACTCACAGCAAGTTACACAAAGGCAGTTGTGTGTTCTGTGCAGGAGAAAGCACACTATGGTATGACTGACATCATGTCCACAAAATAAATTAGCTGGGCATTAGATCCTTTAGTCTGTTCCATGGGAATCCTCTCCCTCCCACTCCTCCTGTTACAGGAACGACTTTCTAGATACTGATAAAAGGTGCAGTGGATGCAGAGAATTATTCCAACACATTTTATCATGTAACCCACAGTGACAGTGGGCTGTGCTCTGACAAGAGGCAGCTTGCAGTACACAAATGGGTAATGCTTCAGGAGGGAGAATGAAAAATTGAACCTGTGTAATGCTTTTTTTCTCAAAACTGCATATTTCTTCTTTATTTTTTCTCCGAGAGTCTTTCTGGAGAACTGTAAATTACAAAACTTCAGGCGCAGCAGGGCTGTAGTGTAGCATGCAAAGCTTACTCTCTGAAGCAAAGGAACAGCTCTGCTTTTATTTTTCTGTCTACTTTGTGGGTCTATTCTCTACTGGTTAAATAATATTAAGTGTGATGCATCTCTAATCTTTCATTGAAATCTTGGATTTTTTTTTAAGAGAGGAAATCTACTATCTAGTATAGCAATAATAATAATTATTGCTATGATTTCTTTTTTGATGACTGCTGATGGGCCCATGAGCCAGAAGTATGAAAAGATTTTTGGTTTCCTTTCAGTTACATGTTTTGCAACTCTCAGGAGAAAGAATCTTTCAGAATACACTAACATTTTCCAAAAAAATGTAAAGCAAGAGGACTAAGACAGTATCTGATGAAGCAAAAACCACAAAAAAAATTACATACATAAAAAACTTGCTTTATTCTATTACTAGGAAAATGTTAACAGTATTTTAAATGCTGTTGATTTCATAATTAGTGGTGTTCATAAATAAACAATATTCATTTACTACAAAAACCTGAGGCAACGATGAAATGCTGGAAACATTTTTTAAAAGAATGAGATCAATGAAGTTAAAGCCAAATGCATTTGGAGGAATGGAATGACTCTATGATGTGAAGCCTGAATGTTGGTGGAGAATTCCCATTATTGCAACTGTAAACTCACGTGTTCACTTCATTAACTCTGTTGAACACCCAGAAATCTTACTGACACAGGAGAAGTGACTGACTTAAACGTTACACCCATAAATTCCACAAGTTAAAAATGAAACTTCTTCTCTTTCTGCACCAGGGTTTGTGGCTGGGAGCAGCAATGGTTGGCTGGTACCAGAAGCGAAGGTGAGCTGGACCTGGGGCACAGCAGGGCAGGAGGGTGGAGGGACCTGGCTGAGCAGTGGGAGGGATGCTGAGCTGGAAGTGTGGGTCAGGAACTGGCCCAGGGGCACTGGTCAGGGTCTCTCTCAGTCTCACAGCCACTGGGCAAGTCCAGAGGGACAAGGCAGGTCCAAGGTCAAGCCAGGAAGCCAAGCCAACATTGAAAGCTCCCAGGCTGTGCTACCACATTTACACCACACACTGCTCAACTCTAAACCACTTAAAAATATTATCCATCATTTTAGGATTATATTAGTTTATGTTCTGTTTATTATTTCAGAGGAGAATAAATTCTTAACTAAATTTACTCCGGTATTACACAAACAAAAAAAAAGGAGGAGTCAGCGCCGTACTTGCAGAGCTGTGGCTGTGCTTCTTCCTGTGTGAATTAGGCAAGAACCACAGAGCTTTGAGCATTCATATGCACCACAGATACACTGCAACAGAAAAGAGAAGTCCCAGACTCTTGAGAATCCAGTGTGAGGACAATTGCCTGGGCTGTAAGAAGTCCAGGACTGACTCTCTGCTGTGCCATTCTCCCACTTCCCACAGCTAAATGCCTTAGCTCAGGATGTCGTGACTGCTCTAGGTGACATCAGCCAATTTCAGAAACCTTTTGCCCTGAGAATGCTTTCCCAAAACAAGATTACCCAAACTTGCAGTTTCAGGAAGAGCTTGCATTTGCGGGAATTTTCACTTTTAACAAATCAGGGGTGTTATGAGGGGCGGCAGGAGACACTTTCTAAGAAATCTAACAACTCAAAAGAAAAAGATTCTGATGCAGCTCTAATTCTTACACAGCATAATTCACAGCCTAAATGGGCAAGACCATTGAGAATAGTAGAAAGAAAAATTGTTCCTTGAGAGGAGGGAAACAGAGAGGCAAAGTGGCTTGCCCAGAATAAATCTTCTGGGTAACCATTTAGTTAGCACCTTACTCAGAGGGCTATTTCAGGTATTTAAAATGTATTGCTCTTACTTTCTGTCCCATATAACAAACACCAGACAGATGCTTGTATTCTCATAAGTGTGAATCTTTAATTCGTCTTCTATCATCTGTTTTAAACAGCAGAGTGTGATCTTCCTGTGATAAAGTTGTGGAATTACAATATATAAATCTGTTTGTGATTTGTAAATGTCAGTACATACGGTACTTGGGCATTTGATTACTGACTGTCTCAAGCATATAAACTAGCATATTAAAGCCCTGGCATTCTTGTCAGAATTAACTCATCTTAATGCTTCTGAAAACATCTCTCCCATGCAGAAGTAATTTCCTTCAAGGTTTTTCAAATATTCTTTCATTTAAGTTACTCTACTTGTCCTTGTAAATGGCAGAATTTGTTTCAAAAAGACCCAGTTGACAACAAACTCACAGAGTCAAATGCACAAAGTATTTAACTCCTTTAATTTTGAGGGACAAATATGAAACAAGCAGAAGCCTAAAAGTCTTCAAAGAAATCTCAGTCAAAGTAATATACCAGCATTGCATTCAGCTCCCACAGTTGTGAATATAAACAGGTATTCAGGCCAAAGCTGTGAATTAAAAACAAAGCTCCTTCCTTCCACCAGACAAAATTTAAAATATTCACAAAAATGTAACGAATATGGTTTTGTCTCTGCTGACAAAAGAGCTGATCTCTCCTCAGTTATCCATCTCTTGCTGCTCTTATCATTTGATGGAGCCCCCTCTCATATTTCTTACTCAGATTCTTCTCAGTGGAATTCACTTTTGCCTTCTTGCTGCTATCACTGAGTGGCTTCTCTAGCAAATCTCTTTTTGGTCCAGCACAAAAAATAAACATCATCTTCAGCTCCACAAGCTTGTAAATGAAAGCAACCTCCATGTACCTGATTTTATTTACTCTGTGTTTAAAGAATGTCACTCAGGAGCCCTGCACCGCCACGAAGAGATGCAAGGCAGCTCGAGTTTCGGTGCCTCCACTGCACACAGGTCCAAAGACAGAGGGACAGATAAAGCACCTTCCCTATGAAGCACCTGCTCTGCTCCATCTGTTCCACTCTGTTCTGTCCTTACACTGCTCAAAGACACGCTTACAACATTACACAGCGCAGTATAATACACAGGTATGCACTGTGTTGTTAAACAGAAGACTTGATTTCTCTTAGTCTTGTCTAATCAAGACTTTTACATGCTAGAGTTCAATCCTATTTTTCTCAAAGCTGATTCAGTAGTATGAAGATTAAGCACTAACTGATGAAGATGAAAACATACTTACATACTTAGAACCTAAATGATGCACTATGGCCAGTAAGACAATCACTCTTGGATGACTGCAAAAGTACTATTTTAAAAAGTTCTTATTATTTTAAAGCTGAAAAAAAAAACCCCTATAATTTCCAGGAAGTTACTCACTGTTTTATTTGGTGGGTTGGGTTTTTTCTTGCTCCTGAATTTTAATTTCAGCCAGAGCAAAGCAACCCCATTTTCCATGCAATTTAGAACTGGCAGCATGACACACCTCCAGAGAATCCTGCCTACTGGAAATTCTTGGATTTTATGTTAAGGGTTCATTTTTTTCCAAATGAAAGTGAGAGATAGTTAATGATAAAACAAAGTGTTAACCAGTTGTCTAAAGCTCTACAATTTGTGGAAGCCTCACTGGGTCTCAGAAGACAATGGCAACAGTCCCTTCTATTCACTTTCAATTAAATGGAAAAGCCATAGGAGTCCTCCTGCTCTGCCATGGGATAGTGAAAGGCTTCCATGGTCAGTGTAGTATGCAATTAGTGAAAAACATTACTTTGGAGTGCATTGCCAGCACCCTGCAGTGAGAATTAGATGTTCACAGCTGCCACTATGCCCAATTTTTCACAAGCTGCATGGAAAGTTTCCTGCACTGAGGATCAAGACTGAAAAATGAACAAGAGTGAATTTACATGTGCATATTTTTATTCTGTTTTTCTGATTAAATTAGAAGTAGGAATTACACTGTTATGCAATAATAATGGACACATGCATGTAAATGTTAAACCGGCTTACAGAAGCATGTTATCGCTTTGAAAACCACAGTAGTGTTAAAGCAATACTTAAGGATTCAAGAGGTACAGACATACCTGCCTATCCTTCCACAGGAGTCTAAGGAATTAAATATCTGTTGCAGATGGGTTTGATTCTTGCCACTTTGTGTGCCTCAGGTCTGCTTCCATAAACTGTGACATCCTTAGATGAGGCCTCCTGAGCACTGCAGTATCTTCCTAGGGAGAGACAACATGTTCATACCCATCAGAGACCTCCAGCCACTGAGAGCTCTGCACGCTCCCACACCAAACTCTTGCAGTATCTCCCTTCCTTGGTTGTCACAGCAAAGGGCACAAGCCCAATTTGGACAAACTAATTAGAACTAATTAGAAGGAGGGAGTGGGAAGTTGAGGTGTGTGTCAGAGGTGGCTGCTCTGACAACTAATCCTGAAGCATTGCAAAGTCAGCCAGTAAAAGCAGTGACAGTGCAGTTCCCTCATGCATGCAGTCAGTGCACAGTAAGGCCAAGCTTTGCTTGCCCCTCAAACTGTGGATCTGCTGCAAGTACCCAAACAAGAGATATAAATAACACAAAGTTTCAGAAACAAAGCAAACTGTCTCCAGCTTACTGCTTGCACTCCCAAGGGACGAAGCACAGAGAACCACATATGAAGTAGGAGGCTGTGTGCTAAATCCCTGCTTAGAAGAGGGCATAATACCTGTAAGGACAAGTATTAAATACCCACAGAGATTTGGGTTCAGTTCTAGTCCATGCACAGGCTTTTTTGCACCTAAAAGGAATACTGAATCCCTGTAGAAGAAAAGGACAAGGGCTGAGTTTCTGTGACCCAGATGCTTTTGGCAGTGCAAAACTGGCTGACTGGGTCCAGCAGACAGTCTTGTTCTATTTTCAAGGAAGTGCTGATTATTTTGCTTCCCTTTTTTCTTGCTAAAGATAGGACAGCCCTAGAGAAAACCATGGTGGGATGAAATAACAACAGAAATGCTCTGAAATTCATAAGGATTATTTCAAAATAAAAAAAGTTCTCAGGTATGAGAGCTATGCCTGTCTGGAAAGTAAATAAATATGATTGAAAGCAAAGAGACACATTTCCACTTAATCACTATTTGTTCAATACCTACTTATGACACATTTGTCTTTAGGAAATTAAATTAATTGTTCAACCTCACCAGTGAAATTCTACATTCAGTTGTGCATCCTGTGATTACAGCAATCTCAAATTAATGACCCACTGATTCCTGATTATTAAATTTTAATAGTTCTGTGATTAGCATTGTCAATTAAGCAATACAATTCATGGAGCTGATTGAGGCAGCAGCACTCTTTGCTGTGCACGTGCTCGATCTACAAGTGTGAGTTATCACTTGCAGCTCTTCAGGAGGAGTGACTCAATCAGGAATTTGCCACATACTGGTGAATTAAACCATGTACTAGACTTTTCAGTGAGGACTTTTTTAAATTGCCACAGATTTATAATATATGGCTCCCTAACTATTACAGGTTGATGCACCTTAAGCACAAAAAAAAGCTATAGACACAGCAACTCAAAGAAAGGATAGCATAAACATCACTGCTTAACCAAAATTTTAAATCCCTTAAAATCCAAACAGCCTCGGGAGGCTGGATCTGGTCTGCTTGTTGTATTACGGAAAGCCTACAGAATTATCTGTTTCATGTTACATATCCTTTTCATTAAGGGATAACATACTCTGTGCCTCCAACAATGAATCTGGGGAATGAATCCTTACTTCCTAGGAGCCTGAATGACTGTAACTTCTCTTTTAGTATTACAGACAGTAAAATCCCCAAGAGAGAATAGATCTTATCTCAACACTGAGGACTTCATTTCTAGGACTTCACAAGTCTGTAATCCCTAATGTATTTACCATCAATTTATATATTTTCTTACTACTCTCATGCTGTATCAAAGTAAAGTTTTTGGTGACAGGTATGCCATGAATTTTTACTGGGCTATAGAAAGATAATTTGGTGATGACAGTCAGCCATTTTTATAGACAGCCAACACCAGGCAAGCAAATACCAGCTCTGTTTCCTACACTGGACAGAGACTGGTGAATAGAGCATATGCTGCATCGAAAAACTCTGTAGGACTTTCAGAGAGGAACTCTAATCAAATAAAGCTCATTATTAGAGGCCAGGTATTTATTTTAGATATCATTAGTGATTCTTCTGTGTTTACAAAAGATTTTACTTACCCCTTCTTTGCACTAACAGAATCAGTAGAGGTGAGGTTCATTCACATGAAATGACCATTTCAACATAAATACTAGGAATATTCACAGAGTTATTGATCTTTGATTTAGCCCTGCCCCCATGTGGTCTTTTATGTAGTTTTCTTTTATTAAAATTACTGCTTTACTAAATACTTTGTAAAATTGAGATGTTTCTTGCCACCTTCTATTCTTCTTTTTAGCTTTCTCCATCTGCTTGTTCTACACTTTTTTGATCTACCTACTGTCTTCAGTCCTTCCCATTTCTCATTCTGCTTCAAGTCTTTTTAACTACAGCTGACCATTTCAAAGTAGATCCACACAAATCTTCCCATGATTTGCCTATGGTGTAAAACTGAGTCACTGCATTTTGACAAGACTCATATTTGTTTGAGCAGAGTTATCTGAGCACTAAAATTCAGAGGAAATTACAATTTACAGTTACACTGGGCGGGAACAAGAGTGGGACAAATTCTCAGCTGTGTTTCTGTGGGTGAGCTCAGCTCTCAGGAATCTCTTTCCTTCCCCATATATGAGCAATATAAAGTAGTGCAACAATAATCCCATCAGCCTGGGAAATTCTGAGTAATACAGGCCTGCAGTTTATTTTACATTTAAAACTCAAGTCTAGACCATGCAAAGGTTGCTCTTGCAGTGGAATTTATAGAATTTCAAGTTAAAGATGGGTATTTGCAGAAGACGTGAAAGGCAAGTGGGACAAGGAAGAATTATTAATAGTTAGTAACATCATCTTTTGCTCCCAAATATTCCACCTTCCAGCAGCAAGTTGGCACTGTGAACTTCATTTTATCATAGAATGGTGTTTTTATCTTTGCAGAATGGATGACTGGTTAGACTGAAGTTTAGCACAAAGGGATGCTGCTGATATAGCCTAGTTGTGTTCTTTTCTTCACAAACTCATCTCACAAAATACTGTATGATCTTACTCAACTCCAGTTCAGCGAAACTCCTGAAGTTCAGTACAGATTCCCTACATTCAAAGACTGCATTCAGACTTCTCTAACCCATTTTTAAAGGGTTTTGATGTCATCATCTCTGGAGACACCATCCTTGCTATATCCCAGTCATACACCAGCTGTATCTCTAATGGTAAAACGTGCTCATCTGAGTAACTTCTTTTTCTCAGAATATGCAGAGCCTTTTTCAAGACACCAACCTGGAAATCACATTCCTGCCTTCTGTCTTGTCCTCTTGACAAGCTAGGTTTATAGCTCTAAAACTATAAACATAGAAATGAAAATGCTGCCTGTGAAGTTGGACACTCTCCTACCCTGATTAACAGAGGTCAATCTTTCCTTTTTGCTTGCAACATACTCCATTTCATCAGGAACATGAAAACTTCATGTTGGCCTGGAACAGGCAAAGCAGAAAAGCTTCCCATATGAAACAGAGTATATTCCATTTCCCCAGGCTATGTAATGCCCTATGTAACCCCAGAACCAGTCAGAAATAGTTATAAATAAGTACTTATGACTACATAAGCTGACTTCTGGTGATAAACTACTTAATCATGAGGTAATGGCTCTCTTACAGTCAGTTATTCCAGCGCCAGAGTCTGCTGGCTCAAGTTGCCCTATATGCCCTTGTGTTAATTACTTTGACTAACCACAGGAGCGACTTATTAAATTTACTGATTGCCCTGTCTATAAACCAATATTTTCCAATTCTGCATCCATAACCAGAGCACTGCTCTGTTTAGCGCTGATAATTTTTCATTGGCCTATGTTGCTTTTGTGCAAATTCAGTGAAATTTCCCTCTGTTTACAGGGCCAGCACAGCACACTTAGATTCAGTGATTAAGTTGTGTTTTGTTATAGCCCTCTCCAAGGGGCAATTTTTCTTCCAACTCCAAGGTTTTAACATTTGGCAATCAGTAAAACAGACAAATATCTTATGCCTTTGATATTAAGATATATGGGACCTCATTCAATTTACATCTTCTTCCAGTGCTGCTGAACTATTCCTGCAATTTGCAGAGATGCTGGAGCAGTACAGGCATTATTAGCAATGCCATTCTCAATTTCTTTCAAGAACACGTTAATGTCGTTATCATCACCATGTATCAGTACCCCACTTGAGCTGACAATTATGAAAGGAAGAACACCACTGGAAAAAGTCAGAGACTCCCTCAGCATTACTAATTATAATGCAGGGTGCCTGTTAGTTTGCATACATATATCAGGGAATAAATTATTTCAGTCTGCTACTACATTTTCCATCCTCTCCCATCACTAACTAGTTTCTGAAATTCCTGCTTATTTTGGTCTTCCAAGACCACAAATTTAAATATCTTTCCTTAGTGTGTCTTGAAGCAGACTAAAAAGGTCACCCTTCTGCTAGGTGCATTAAACTTGGGTCTCTCAGGTGCAGAGTTGGTGACTACCTTGCTCACCTCTCAATTAGTATAATTACTTACTCTGTGCTTCAGCAGTGACTGCTGGCAGAATCCAGAGCGGGTGGTGACAAAGGATTGCCTCTATTACTACAGGGTGACAATGACAAGGTCTCACATTTATTTGAGAGACGACCTGAAGTGGAAGAGAACTGTAATTTCTGGTGTCTCTAATGCATTGCCTTCCATATGTGTAATTCCCTTTAGCTTCTCAGACAGTCATCTGGATTTAGAGGTCGTGTGGTAGCACAGCAGAGGCTGCTCAGCACAGGAGTTAAGGGGTCATTAAACACCTTGGTACCACCTTCTGGAGGGAATGCAGCTTAATTAGGATAAGGACCCACGGCTTTCTAAGGTCCAGTAACTTCCCCAAACTGTTTTGTGGCATTTCAGTATTGCCTAGACTATCAGCAGAGAGGTTGTTTTGCAGATCAGTTCCCCCCGTGCAGCATTCCACATTGCAAAGGGATTTTCAGAAGGCAGCACCCGATTATACCTAAAACAACAGAATATTTCCATGGTCAAGTGACAGACTCCTAGGAGTCATTTACCTTTATTTGGAGTAGGGAACGTAAAGAAGAGGCAGATGATGAGGATTTCAGACCTTTCCCTGTATAATAAAAATCGCAATACATTTTAAAAAGTGATAACATTATTTATATTGAAAATATATATACTGTATTCCAAACATGGGAGCCATAGTAGAAGAATAAAACCAAAAAGCAATTTAATACATTGCAGTTTTGTCACTGAGCTGTTATTTTACCAGGCACTAGAATTTAATAGTTACCCTGTATCATCATGAAGCTCAGTTTTGTGAGTCCATGCTGTTCTAGAAGTAAGCCAGGCAATGAAATAATGAGGGATTTGGACGTGAGTCAGAGATAAATGATTCTGAATATTAAAGAAGGAAAGAGGAAAAAAAAGAACAAGAAATAGAATTGACCAAAACAGAATAAAAATCTCAGTGTTTTAGAAATCATTGGTCATTTTTCTAATGCTGCAGGAAGATAATGAAGAACCTAAACCCAAATGGCTTTATTTTCAGAGATTCTGAGCATTCTTTCATGCAGCTGAAATGGTTTCTGCTCAGTTTAAATGCTATTTCTTTCTAAAAGAAGTAATTTCCCACACTACTGTCTGTCACCTCTCACAGTGTTATGACTTCAAGCAGTCAAAACCTTATGATGACTCAGACTTCTGTTAAAAAAGGACAATTAATTTTTAAAAATTATGTTTCATGGTGAAGGCTCAGATTTGCAAATTTTATAAAGCTTTTCTACTGCGAACCTGGGTCAGACTTTTAAACTTTGGAGTAGATTCAACTTGAAAACATTTAAAATGTTGCTCCCAAGGAACAAGAAGCATTATGAATCCCACTGAGAATCGAAGAATTCAGGGTCGAGGCAGTGCTTGGCATTTCACAGATCTAGTTTCTCTGTCACAAAACTGTGATCTTAAAAATTACAAGCCTTCTGTTCCAAGATGGTGGTAATAAATAAAATTCCAAAATCTCAGGCCTACCAAAACCCGAATTAGCAAGGGTGTAGTGAAGAGATCCAATTATTCGGCAGCCCAGGTGCTTTTCGGAGAGAGAGGTTTCACCAAAAATGAGAAGAATTACATGGCTTTTGCTTCTAATCTCTTGGAGATCACAGAGAACACACTTCATTTCACAAAATGAAATTTGTCATGTATCAGTTATAAGCATTTTTTCTCATTTTTTCTGGGTTGCAACTCTGGACCAGACATTTTCAAAAATATTTTAAAAAGTGTGGAAAGGAGGACTCCCTGGCAGCTTTAGACACCCAGATCCCCAAGGAGCACTGTTTCTTTATATTTCTGTAACATTCCTTGAGACCTCCTATTGGAATGCATAAAGATAATCATTAATGTGGCAGAGCAGAGTTAGAGGGCTCCCAAGACACATGTGTAAGCTGATATGTAAAGAGCGGGAGATGAGGATTTACGCCTTTTTAATTTCTTTTTTGCTATGAAGAGGAATCACCTTTTTATCAATCCACACTCCAAATAGTAAATTATGTGTTATGGAAATTATTGATAAACGTTCATGTTCCTCAAGTAAGCCCTTCCACCCAATGCCACTCCAAGAATGGGAAAAAAAAACCTTCTCTTGGTACAAGGCACAGAGGATTGAGGGGCTTTAGAACCACCTATGAGGAAAAAAACCAGAAAAACTGATTCCTCTTCCCCAAATCTACCTTGCCCAAAAGAATGAAAGGCTATATCCTGACTTGCCTTCCAGACATTTTCTAAAGTTTGCTCCGTTTTACCTCCTTGGTTCTTTGATCAGAACTGTTTGCTCAAAAAAACCAAAACAAAACAAAAAAAAAAGACCCCAAACCAAACCAAACCCAAAAAAAAAACCAAAAAAGTTATTAAGGTTATTGACGTCTAAAACCTTCTCTCTACAAATGGATCAATAAAGCCTCCAATGGCAAAAGCAGCTCATATCTCATTGCCATCACTGCATTTGCATTTACATCCACTGAGAGTGATCAGAGACACGGGGACGCTGCTGATCTCATGAACTTCCCAGGATGTGTGCCAGAGGGAATAGTGTGTGTGTGGATGGATGCCTGTACACCAGAGATCACCTAAAACGCAATATAAAAAATTAGCTAATATATTATAGCCTAAGTAGGAGAAAATAATGCCTTTTATGCAAATTTTGCTAAAAAGTCATGAGGATTCTTTACTGAAAGGGGTTTCAAATGTTATCTGTGCATTTTTCTTTTCTTGCTTCTCAGTAATCAGCATTGATTGGCTGGGCTTTGTACAGTGTTGTGCATGCAAACTAGGCACAAAATTGTTGTTAGCACTGGAAAATCACCTGCCTTTAAGCTGCACTCTGTGGATGCAAATTTAGCCTGCTCATAAATGGAAAGCTTGAGAGGGGTACAGAATGCCCCTACAGCTACAGCTCAGAATATTAATCAGCTTGAAATATATTTAGACTGGATGTGCTGGGATTAATAACATCTCAGAGATAATAGATCTTTCTTCTTTAGATAATCGATCCAGGTTTTACTTTATTACTCTTTTGTAGCAGCATGATGGCCCCTGTGAAACAAACGGGAGGTTCTGAAGTTTCCTAGCGAACAGCTTTGCCCACATTTCAAGGCCTTTCATCTCAAGCAGTATTTGTGGTCCCAGATGAAACGTGAAAGCCTGAGTGCACAAAAGTAGTCCAGGATGGGATTTTCAAAGGCTGGATCAGGGCATTGTCTCAGATTTAGAAAGCCCCTTTCTTCCCCCTACCCACCTCAGGGTTAGAGAGCTCACCGCTGATGGAGAGGGTTGCTCTTCATCACCACCCCAGCACTGCCAAATTCTCCACTGAACACCGACACAGCTGCAGCAGGGAAGGCTAAGAGGGAGGGCACCTCTGAAATGCAGTGGTTACAGTGCTCTCCTGGGAAGAGGAGACACAGACATCAAACATCCCTTCACATGCAAAGGGAGATCTGCTAAACCACTTTTCCTGATGTGTACAGATTGTGCATGAGGTCATCGGGCTCCTGCCCTCTCCTCCTCTTTGACTGGAAAGTGAGGTCACATCCTGAGAGAAGGTCTCAGGCAGGGGATGGTACAAAACACATTGCAGCACTGTAGCTGCGCTGGCTCCAATGAATAAATCTGGACTGCAGCATTCCTGTCTCAAAGTGTTGAAATCCAGCTCCACCATCCCCTCCTGTATTTTAGCTACGTGCTTCTCACACACCCTGGCTCTAACACTGGCCTTGTCCCACAGAAAGCCAGTGCAACTTCCGAAGCATGAATGCTGTTCAGAAGACACATTTTGGACTAAGACATTGGCTTAGCAGCCTTATGAAACCCTTCCCCAAATCCTTTTTTAGTCTGAGTCCAAGACTAAAAGACACCCAGATTCTTAGTGTCCATCTAGGCCAGGCAGCTCTCGAAGCAGCTTGCCTTATGGTCCCCCCTTCCTGTGTTTAACTCAGCATTCCTGAACCTCCTGCAGGCGCTAGGATATGCACTAGGATATCCATATTGGCAGTAGCTTTGCCATATCTGCAGGCATTTACATGGATGCCTCATACTCAGATGAGTCAGGAGCTTAAATACCTCTGAAAATGTGATCCTGTAAGTCCTCTTTTTCTCGCCTCAGCCCTTCAGGCTTTAGTTCCCTGTGCTAGGAACTATCATTTTTGGTTACAAAAGGCTTATGCTCAGACCTTACCAATGACATAAATACAGGACTTCAATTTCTGAGAAGTGATTTTGAAATATGAGATAAATATGCCACAGCTCCTATGCAGCATGGTTTCCAACTTGTTTTACTGCTGACTATCAGCCTAAAATGAGATTTTATACAACCCGACCTAAAAATGGAAGTTTATCATAGAACTGCTGATGGACTCTCTGTAACATGATATATGTTAATGCTTTTAAAAGTCCTCAACTGCAATTTAATTTTTTTAAAAAAGGAGTGGAGAAGAATGAAACCTCACCATTAATACAATCTTTTCACTGTGAAAAGATCTTGGGGTATTTCCATGCTTTACCCCAGGGTAATTCACCTTTCAGTTGCCAGCAAAAAAACTGCTATCTCCATAAAAAGAATCGCCTCAAGGAATTTGCCAAAACTTGAACTATTCCATTAATGAGATTTTAATGAGCTACCCAGTAAAGATAAGGGAATTTCACAAGGTTTGTGTCGCAGATCGACACTAACAATCAGGCATGGACGCAGGTTTCATTCACACGCCAAGGTCTCGGGCCAACGGGCAAAAGCCTGGCCCCTCGTTTATTTTCACACTTATATACATATGTACAGACAACCAACAATTGGATGAAGAGGTTAAGCCTCTCCAAATTGATAGGATATAAATTCAGTCCATCACCTTCCTCCGCCTCCGGAGAAGGAATGCAAAACAATTTTAAAAGTACAGCCTAGAAAAGATTCGTTACAAAAACATGGGCATTGTTTATCTTACAACTTACGAGAACGTCTTTCACTGCTAATGCGAACAAGGCATGCAGTGAAAAACCAAAGCAGCAGGTTTGGTGTTGTTTGGTTGTTTTTTTTTTTCCGTTCCACAACTACAGTTTTATGGCAATAGACTAAACATATCTCCACAAGAACATCTGTTACTCTTCCTGGTTTAGCCTGGTAGGGCTAAATTAGACCTTATACTTCATGCAATTCTATAGTGCTAGTTACAAAAAACACCGTCATGCTTTCCTGTCATCAGCAGAAACCTTGTTATTCCAAACACTGAAAGTTGACCAACTGGATGCATCTTCCATGTCACGTTTTGCTAGTCTTGGCAAAATAACCTCAATGCAGAATTTCTTCCTTCTAACATTGCATTTAGTTGCAGCACTTCAGCATTTGTCCCTGAAACAAAAAGGAATCAACAGTCTTATCTCGGAAATTTCAGGTAATACTCATGATCTAGATTTTTCTGATGTTACCTTCAGGTCATCATCAATATGTTGGGTATTTCCTCGTGTATGAACTTCTCTGGATGTTTACTCTGCACCATGCAGATCCCCTTTCCATAGGCTCCTACTTTCCAGTCGTGTGTCAGTTGCTGTCACCAGCACCCTCTTCTCCAGCTAATTCTCTGCACACCCTGTCCCCAAGAGGGAAGATGGGAGCATGTGGGATTGGACAACTGTGGGTATTTCCAACACAATAACGCAAAATTCTTATTTGACAGCTCTCACACTCCCCTTAAAAAATATAGTGGGAATCTCAACAGTCACCTCAGTTGCAGTAGGGAAAGAAATAAGACTTGTTATATTTTAAAATCAATTGAAAAGGAGAAAGAAACTTTTCTTGAATCTAAGATGTTTTTGACAGTCACAGCTTTTACATACTTTCAATCCCAGATACTCTCATCTCGAGCGATAAAAAAATTTTTAAACAAATGAATAAACATTACCACAGAAGTAGAAGAGTGCCACATACTAATTACACTCAGTATTTGTGAGGAAATTAAATTGTTGTGATCACTGACAGGGAAAACAATACACAATACTGTGTTTGTTCAGAACAAATATAAAAGTAAAAGCCAAAACCAAGCAAGAGTAACATTTCTCTTTGAAGTCCTAAATTGCTTGTTTCAATTAGAAACTAACAGGCAGGCACAGCAGAAGCTGACCACCTCAGAGAGATCAGAAATGACTTCTTCAGATCTCCTCAGAGAACTTTTACAATTGCAAATCCATCATGGAACAAGCACAGAGCAGTAACAGCAGCCTCCTCCAGTCTGAATCTAATCCAGCTCTGTGACAGTGGTGAAACTAATTTAGGTATCCTGGTTTAATAACCTCTTTTACAATAAAAACAACAATAAAGAAGGTTTAGCTACTAATTTTTATGAAGCATCTAAATATTTACATTTCGGGTAAGTTTAGAAACTCGGCAAGTGATATTTCCTTCATTTTACCAAAGGCTACAGCACAAGAGCAGCAGTGTTACCCCAGGTTAGGAAGGTCAGCAGCAGAGCTGTAACAGCAGTGCTCTGCTCAGAGTGATATTCCGTGGCCCCCTGGTTCGGAAGGCAATCAGAAAACAGAGGCACCATTGCCCCCTGAGAAGCAGTTTGTCCAGAGATGCTGTTTGTGCCTCTGAAAGCACTCCTGACCAGCTAATCTGGAAAGCACGCAGCGAGGAATCGGAACCAAGCAGCCTGTTTAAAGTTCTTATCCTGAGCACCTAAGAAAACCATAAACCTCTTTCACTGCATCCCCGTTTTCCCTTTCCATTAATCTACAGATGCACCCTCTTCACCATTCTCCACCTCAACCAGTGTTTATGCATCACTCACAAAAACCCAAGCATGGTTATAATTTTTCATAAACTGCATAAAATCAGCTCCTTTTTGAGATGACACTTTGTTTCAGTGTTTGGTTTCTCCCCTCCCACACACATTTCAGATAGCCTAAAATGGCACAGGGACTCTGTTGAGCATGATTTATTGCCTTGACTTATTGAACTGAGCAATGACAGAGCTCCCACTTGACAAGTTTTCGTTTCTTCATGGCAAGTAATTAGCCTTCATATTGCCAAAGGGCCCTTCAGCTGCCCTGTCAATGCTGCTCCAACCTAATGAAAATACATCATCTTATCATAGCAAGGCATTTACATTATTCACATGCTGCTTTCCAGTAGCCTCTCATTCGCTCCAGCCTGCTTAATTTTGCTGGTTTATTTGTTGCAGCAAAACAAAAATATGATGCTCAAGGAGGAAGGGAATCACCCAGCTGCAACTTTGTCTCTCTGCTGGGTTAAAATGAGGTCTTCTGACACCCCCATGCCAATGATTCTGAAGAGAGAATGGAAGGATATACACCCCAGAACACATTTGTGGCTATATATTTTCTTTTTAGCCTTCACAGAGCTGCATCCTGTCATTAGGCACAGTCACAAATAACAGGTAGTGTTATAATCTGCACTTCATCACGGTCATAATCCCTCTCCTACCTCTTCCTCCTGACAGGTGGTTTACAGCTCTCTGCTCCTGATACCGACCTCATCCCCTGCCAGGCTGCCAGTGCTCTAGCAGCAAACAAAATCTATAACCACATCCCTGCTTCTTCCCTACCTGCCTGGGGGGAGGATAAACGTCAGGAGTTCAACAACCCTGTGCACTCTTTAAGGCTGGGACCAAGCCCTGCAGGCAGACCATCCAGCTGGGGAGGAGGAGGAGCTGTGAGGGCACAGTGCTGCCAGGTTTATCCAGAGGAACATGGTCTGCTGAGCAAGCCCATAAAATCACACAAACGGTGCCCCCCAGGAGATTTGCAGAGTACCTCAGCACCTTAGCACATATCACACACAGACCTACCCAAATAACTTTAATGCAGCTGTGCAGCTGCCAAGAGCAGCAAGGTCTTCAAGGCTGTACCAGACCTCCTTGGACCTCTGGTTAGGAAGACAGTCAGATTCATGTGCAAGAAAAATCACCTGGTGAGAGTGAACAGACAAGCTGCCACAAAATATAGATTCAGTTAGGCTCTCTTATAAGGGAATAATGATAGATCTTTTCAGAACGCTTTTAGCATTCCAATCCACAGATTAAGATTTTAAGGTGCTTTCTTCACCTTGCAATTATTTTGTTCCTGTTTCTGAGACAGGGAACTCTTCCACAGCCACATAGAATGGGCCTGTCTATTGATTAGGAGTCTGGACTGCCAGAGAGAGCAATTAGGAAGCAAGGCATCATTATGAAGAAAACCTAATTTCTTCATCTGGAATGGATGATGAAGAAATATGAATTTTACCTTGTAGACTTCAAAGCTGTCAGTGAATTGCTTAATCTATAGCAAGCATTTTCAGTCTGCCACCAGCAAGTATTAAAGAGAGGGATGAATCCTACTTGGAAAGCAGTACCTGGCAAAGATACTTCTACAGAAAGCTGCTTTCTTTGCAGAAGCTATCTAATGGCCAGTGGAGTATTTAGAGAGTTTACATTCAAGAAGAAACCAACTTACATCTGGACTGCCAGAACCTTGCTTCGGTTATGCCAGATAACAATCTAACCCTAGATAGATGTAAAGGGGTCAAATAGGGAATAAGGCCCCCACAGCCCTGCTGTTCTGTGGCTTTCCTCACACCTTGCCTTCTCCAGGAGACATAAAAGAGGGAAAAGCAGATCTCACCATCCTCTGCTTAATCCTAATAGTGGAAGACAGTGAGGAAAAGGTGAAGCACATTCTCCATCTCTGCACTCCCACTGGATTGCACACCTGAAAAAACAATTGGAAATATTCATGAAAGGGGCATATTGCTCCCAGCAAGTGAGATAACAGATAAAACCAGAAATCTCTAAATCCCACATTCTTCCCCACAGATCCTTTGGGGATGATAAAGACACATCTAACTCCCAGTTCTGGTTATCTAATTCTGCCTTTTACTGTCCACAGAAGTAATGCCTCATCATCAGTCTGCTACTTAATCTTTTGTTTTATTTCAGCTTTCAGGACAAGTAATTCCCTGATGTAAAACAAATGTCCAGTAGAGCAAAGCCCAGAATGGATATGGTCTTCTGTTTGCCTGTGTTTATTTTCGCTGCTACTGCCTTTGATACTAACGCTGTATCTTTCAATCTTCAAAGCACTTAGAACACTTTCTACTGCCCACTTAAGAAACAGGAAATACTAATAAAACATTACTTGGGAGTAACAAAAACTGAGCTGTGCTACAGCCATGTATTCTGACAAAAAAAAAAAAAAAAGAGTTGATTAAATTCATGCTATACAGTTTAAGTGTTGCTATTCCAACTGTGGGCAGCTAGATACTTCATCCTGAGCTTGCTTTTCAAGGCAATGCCTTAGGAGGGTCTTTAGTCATAGTGCCTTGCTCATTTCAGAAGTTTCCCCGTGCCAGTGCTATTATGCATAAACATCCTTGGAAGCTGTGGCAGAAAGCAGATATTGGGCTTCTGCTATAAAGGCCAAAGGCTGCAGATAAATAAGGTGGTGGGGACCCAAGGGAACACACTGTATTTCTTCTAATTGCTTTTTTCATTTTCAATCTGAATGTACAGTGACAAAAGCCACCTGAAATTTCAGAGTAGGGGAAGGAAGAAGGGTGAGAACAGAAAAGTAATCACTTTTTAAAGTTTCCTTAAGCCCTGAGGGAGATTCAGCATGAAGTCTTGAAAGTCGAAAAGTAGGTCCTGCTTTTCCATCCAAGTGATCAGAAAAAAAGAAATATGCTAAATTTGCCTGATAACTAAATCCTAAATGTAAAAATGAAAAAAGCAATAGCCGAGAGTTGGGAAAAAACTAAAGTACATTTGTAAGGATTTTAATAACAAAAGAAAATCCACCTTCTTTTCTTTCTTTTGACCCACTTATTATCAATTTCATTTAAGTCTTGCTTTGGGTCATGTAAGCTCCAATGCCACTCCTTTAAGCAGTAGGGAGCTTTCATGTAGGCTGAAGGCTGTATGGCAGATAAAAAGGCTCCCCAAGATGTGGGGGCTTTTCAATCTCATTGATCCCTTTTCTCTCCCTATTCTGCATTTCCTTATGAGGCTTTGCTATATTTCTGCCAACTCTGGAATTCTCATCCCTCCTCTTTTCTTTTTTTTTTTTTTTAATTGGCATTTCTCTTTCCTTTCTCTTTTCTTTCATGAGAAATCTCCCTAATATTTCATCACTTCCCCTTTGGTCACATCTTCCTTCCTCAATTCCCCATGGTGAGGGGATGCTGTCATTCCCTGTCCCATGTAACCCAACCCCAGGCAATGCTGGCATTTCTCTTCTCAAAGTACATTCCACTGCTCAACTCAAAACCAGAGCGGTTTGCAACAGCCCTGGATCTGGTTTACTCACAGAACTCCCAAGTACTGCTTAGCTGCAAAGAGGTGCCCTCAGAGATGTCGATTCACATGCAGACAGCTCATCTCTGAAAAGCTCTTTGTACTCACCTTGAACAAGAGCTGGTGAAAGGAGGGGGGAAAGCCGTGTATCAGGGACTTCTTTCCTGGTTTGAACACTGTTCAGTAGCTCTGAAACCACAGGCCAGTTTGCGGAGGTGGGGTCCGGCCAGGACGCGGATGTGCAGACACAGATGCCAGCTGGAAGGCAGTGGCACGGCAGAAGATGATCTATTGTTAGATCTTGACAAGCTGGCACCAAGTCCTACAAGCTGCTGAGTTAATGAGTCATGAGAACAGGACAGGAACGAAGTCATCCCTCAGGATAAAACTGATGTCCTTCAGGGACTGAGCCAGAGGCCTTGGAGAGACGCTGAGTCAAGAGGAATTGCAGTTAATCAGCATCACCTCTTCTTGCTGCAAAGCACCCACAACTCCCTTTCATTGTGAGCTACCAGCTGTGTGCCTCAGAGACCTTTACAATACACCTTTCTCAAGCATCCTCAAGTAAAACAGATTCCTCCATGGAGTCCGTGACTACAGCTCTATGTTCAGCTCACCAGTGTGTTACAACCCTTTGTGTAACTCATGTGAGTCAAACTAATACAGAGATTCGGCTTGCAGCAACAAAGTAAATACTAAATCTCCTTTTTAATTCATGTAAGGCTCGTGCTGAGCCAATGGTTTTTATAGCATTGCCAAGTAACCAAATATTCTGCTTTTCCCTGCTCCTCTTGGTCTTGCAGATTTCCTCCTCTTTATGTGAATTGTGAAGACTAAACTAAACACAACTAAAGGTTAAAAAAATCACCAGTGTTTTAAACTTTTTAGCAGCGTTTCTCGACATTTTACTTTTTCCCCTGTTTAAAACTTCCAAAAGAAAAGAGTTAAAAAAAAAAAAAAAGGGGTGGTGATGTCACAATCATGATCCAAAACCCAGTGGCTCAGATGTTTTTGAGATCCCCACTTCTCTAGTCCATGCACCCCAGTGAAGGAGCCTCCCAAAATACAACAGAAAGGATTTCTGCCTTCTGTATCCTCACACACAGGGGCAGCCCAAGAACTCTGACAGACAGAACAAAACCAGAATGGAATAAGGGCTTCAAGATATTACTTCTGATAAACTTTTCTCATCACTTTGTCACATCTAGATTGGATATCCAGCACGTAAGAGGTTTCAGGAGCTACATACAACAAACATTTTTTATCATATGAAGGGAGATAGCAGTAAAACTGCCAACTATCATATATCCAAAACACCAACCAGAAGAGTTAATAGAAAACTCACTTCAGTAGACATAACTCCCTTATCTTCTTCACGGACCTGTCACAGAAAGTGTATTAGAAAAGTAGAAATGTGACTCTTGTTGGATGACATTACTTGTAGCACTAATGTGATTATGAGATTAAGAAATTGAGAGTATAACCTACCTTCTTTTCCTTTCAATATATTTGTTCAATCACAGAAATTCCATTAGAAAATAAGAAAACTGGGGTGAGGATGCTTCTCAGCAGTGCTTGGGTCACAAAGTAGGAAAAGGATGATAACGTGACAGGCCTTTTTTAAAAAATGACATATTAGAGATGCCATCACAGAGTTTATATATATAAAGTGTACAAGACGTAGTGCAGCCAATTAATGCTTTTAATCTGCATGGGTAATGTCCATTTAATGTATGTTCCAAGAGTTCCTACTTGAAATGGCTGATATCAAATCCTTACAGGAGTTAACCCAGAAGTTTCTGTGCCTGGATCGCCAAGCAGAGTGGAAGTTAATCATAGCTAAAACAAAGATGGGTGAAAGTGGAAATTACTGGCCTACAGAGCAGACAGGACAACAGAAAGGGGACTTAAGCACCACTCTGAATATCTAAAAGTTCTGCTACAGAAGGGAAAGACATAATCCCAGTGTGCCTTCAAACCCTGAGGCCAGTATTCCTCCCAGAAGCACAAAAGGCAGATGAGCGCTCCCTGGTGCACTCTCACCACTGTAATCTGTTACATGGAAACCCTGGCTGAGCTGTTTCTACAGCTGTTGAAGATCCTCATATCCAAATAAGAATTTGGGCATTACAGATCCCAGCCCAACACTTAAGAAGAGAAAAAAGATACACTAATAATACAGCACTAGATAAGAGAATTTTAAAGTTTTCTTATCATTTCAAAAAGATCAGCCAAACTTGTTTGCACCTTCTAATAATAGTCCCCTATGTATTCAAAGAATACAAATTGAACTAGAGGAGATATTATACACTTTTTATATAATTTATTAAAATAAATCATAATTAGTATAATATCATCTGTTGATTCTTGTTATCTGTTACAATGAGAAGAAAGAACAAATAAAAAAGGTCATTTTAATTAGATGTTTTTTCATGATAGCATTCTTATCAGTACTCATTTCTTAACAAATGCAAGGCAACCATGCAGTTTTAGGAAGCAAGCCTGGGAAATAATTACATCCTTAAATAAAATCAAAAAACTTCTTATCTTTTTCTTGTTGCTGGAAGGTGAGAAAACACACACAAAAAAGCACAAAAGTACAGCTGCTTCAGCGCAGCTCCAAAGACTCCTACTTTTTGCAGGTCACTTTAACAACACATTTATATGTCAAATCTAAAATGTCAATACTTCGAAGTGCCAAGTGGGAAAGGAGACCTAATACCGGGAACAAAAAGCAGGGCCCATAGGGACATGCCAATTTATATTTACAAAGCAAAAATTTGGGACTTATTCTCTCATAAGGACTTCAGCTAAGAACTTTGGTGAGTCATTTTAAGACATATCTGAAGAGACTTTGGCTCCACAGGCCTGCTTAATTTCCATTTGAGCAATGCAAATCCAAATTACAACCCTGAGTATCACCCTGCAGGTGACACTCCACAGACCCTTTACCTTTCTTTACCTCTCCTGTGTGTTCTCTTCTCCACCTGTTGAGCTCTGAAAGAAAACATCTGGCATCCCCCATGCTTTTGATGGAGACACCTGGTTTATTTTAGGTCATGCTGTCCTGGATGAAGTGATTGTTGTGAATGGATGTGGGGGTTTAAACAAGTCCCTGCCTTTTGCCCAGGCCTCCAGCAGCAGGCAGTAGCTTCACTGAGGTGGCCAGCACCCCAAGACCCACTCTCATTCACAAGTTCTTTAATAATGGCTGATTCAGTCTATTATAGAATGAATTATTTATTTAATAGACACAAAACTAACAGACATAAGACTTAAAACAGACTATTACTACACAGGAATAAGACAATAAGAGACAACTAGTATTACACGTGGGGTTAAAGGTACCATTAATTTTACAGCTAATGAAGAAATAGTATAACTTAGCATCCAATGTTTCTTACCATCCAATTCCCGATGGAGCACACATTGAAATCCTTTCCCTCAATTCCCAAGAAAGTAACCATGAATTCTGCGTCCAAACTCCAGGAAGAAGTCTCACATGCTGTCAGGGCATGTGGGTAGAAGGCTTCTGCCTCTGTGATAATTATGTGGGCTTTTATAGACATAAGAACCATTTCTTTTGGTCAAGAATTTTTTTTTCTTTTATCTCTTCCCACATTTGTTCTCCAGACTAAGATGTTGATTCTTAGCTGGGCGCCTGAGTCCTTTTGGTGACAGAGATGACCCCATGTTGGGCAGGCGACCACCTGGGTTATCTCTTCCATATGCACCAACCATCTGTGGTAGAGAGGGGGTAGACACGTCCTGCCACAGTGATGAGCAGTGATTTTAAAGCCAGCACAACTCAGTGGCAAAGCTAAGCTAAACTGTTGGGCCAGCACTGTTGGGACCCAGGCTTTGGGAGCAAATTTCCAGGTTGATGAAAACACAGCCCCATCGTTAGAGAAGGAAGAGCTGGAAACTGAACTGCTACAGGACCACGACCCCTAGAAATCGATGGGCCATGACAACATTCACCTGGAGGTGTTCAGAGAGTGGCTGCTGTCATTGTGAGGCCATTCTCCACAATCTTTGAGAAGTAATTAATGGCTAAAGAAGGAAACTGTTGTTGCTCTATTGCCACACTCCATGCAGACATTTATGCAGAGGCAACCACTGCCTTACCGACTTCAGCAACCACAGGACAGCTTAAGACAGTGAAGAAAACAGTTTTAGAAGGCAGAAGCAATGGGTCCAGAGGGAAAAAGGTTGAAATATGATCCTCTGGTTTTGCTCAGCTGCAGCTGCCCTTCCTTTTAGCTGGGCCCCGCGGTGTATGTGAAATATTGACAGACAGAAGGAGAGTGTGTGTGTAGAGGCAGCTAATGTGGGAGACCTTGGCCTATAAGACTGTGTTGATAGATAATCTTCAAGGGATGGAACACAAAAATTCCCACTAACATAATAGTAGCAGTTAATTAAGAACACAAAAAAACGGAAATAGTGTGAGGAAAGCAGAGAAAATTCAGAAGAAAGAATACTGGCATATTAATCCATGCCCGGCCTGTAACAAACAGAAGGAACTCCATCAAAAAAGTTTAACTTCAGTGGGAAGAACAACCCCAAACCAACCAATTTTAAATAAAAGTTTAAAAAGGAAGAAGCGGAAAAGAAATGGCAATTTCACCTTCAGATAAAAGCTACTAAGAGAAAAAGAACATACAGAATGTAAAAGGGTATTTTCTTTAAAAAAATATTTTACATATTTCAATTCTCGTGTTCCCCTTGGGGTTTGCATATTTCAGTCACATAGTTATCCAATTAAAATGAAAACTCTGCATTATCCTTTAGGGGAGGACAGCTGCCAGCTGCTAAGTTTTATAAAGTCTTTAATCTTGTCCATAAATATTTAACAAGAATTGGTTGGTACACAAACCAAAGTAAAGTAAGAAATCAAAGGCATGAGCTCTGCAATAACCTCTGTATTGTCTGAATGGAGATGAACTACTTGAACAAAATTAAGACTTTTCCCTTTTTATGTTAAAATTTTTATTAAAATGTATTCAGGCAACTTTTCTGATCATTTTCCCTTTTTCTTGTCCTCATGTAATGTAGAAAAGAGAAGCGGAGAACCAAACGTTTCAAAACCGAGATAAATCTCTCTTTTCCAAAGTGAGTTTACAGCACAGCAAAGTACCAGTCTGTACCATTTTATCTTGTATGCTTTGGGCGTTAATTAGCTGTTTCTCAAGCACAGCTTTCAATAAAGGTAACATCCTCTCATGGCGCAGGTGCGATGAGTCTGCACGTGTAGCCCACACCAGGTCTTTGCATCATCAGCACCAGCACACCCTGGCACGTGGGATGATGCCTAAAGCCCATGGTAGCAGCAGCAGTGCTCACAGTCTTCTCATTCCTGTTGCCTTTCTCTGGCCTTAAAATTAAGAACTAAACATGGTTAAAGGAAAAAGGGGTTTTTACCTCGGTATTTATTTAAGGATCCTTAGGTGCAGCACTTCTTCCTGATGGAATGCACCGAAATGTACCTTGAAATGCACGCCCTCAGCACCCGAAAAGTACACGTAGTTATAGGCCTTGCAAATTAGCATATTTATCAAAGATATTTTAATGAGAGGCTCCAGTCAACTTCTCGTTTCAACTTCAACTTTTTCCCTGGATGGGCCAATTTTAGTTTACAGAATGTGTTCTAGAGAGGACTTTGGTGTCTGGGGCTTTCTGACTCTTAACTGCGAGGCTTCCAGGATGTTTGGTTTCCTGGTTTAATGAAATATTTGGTTTCAGCTAGGTTATCTGACTTAAGGAATTATAAGTATGTGGGTTAAAAGCACTAAGAATACATAAAAGGTATATTAAAGGGGTATAAAAGAAAAGGCAAAAAATCATCATGGCATCATTCTCACAGATATTTACCAGTGTGACAGCCAAGCTGCCAGCCTAAGTCACACCCAAGAGCGAGGAGGAGCCCTGTGATCTCTGTGTTTCCATGGATTATGTGCACAGGAACGTACCTGGGAGGAGGGAGCCTCCAAAGGCACGTTTGAGGAAAACAATGACGCAGCAGCTGCATGCCAAGCCAGGGAATTTTGGCAGCTCTTGCTCGGATATTGAATATTCCAACAGCTGCTGAGCTGAGGGACTTGTACACTTCTATTTTTAAGGCTACATGCCTTACATAGCCTCATTTTCCCAAAAAAGCAGAGGAATATTCCTGTTGGCTGCCAGGAAATGGTACCCCACCCTCCCTGCCAGGCCCAGGCCTCCCCCCAGTGTTCTGCCTGCCCTGCCCTGCAGCAGCACGTTCATGACAAGCCCTCAGCAGAGGTACAGCATGTGGAGCAGCAGCACTACAGCAGCATTACCAGCAGCTCTTGGGCTCAAGGGAATGAGATCAATGACCAACTGCATATGTGGCCCTTGCAGGATTGATCTCAGGTTTTCTGATACCTTTGCCAACCACCAAACCTCATTGCCGCGGCCTGGGCTATCAGCTCCCCAGGATTTTACACCTATGGGTCTAGGGAGTCCAGACAACATAAGGAACAAGCATGAAACAGCACCTTCCAAGTCCTCTCTACCAGTGATGGACAATCCATGCCCAAGATAGGGAATAACAGCTGCTGTCTCACACTTGTAGACCTCTTTTATTCTAAATATTTGCAAACAGAACAACATATTTTTGCGTCTAAGAGGATTTAGCCCGATTTCACCTTCACCTCAAGGAATTCTTGTAGTTGAATTTTTGCTTGGATTGAATATATAGCATAATCAAACTGAGAAAAAGTCCTTTATCACAGCCTTCAAACAATAATTCTGAATTTCTACAATTTCTTGTAGAAACCAATTTCTTGAGTGACCAGTTTCTTGCCCATTCGATTGCTGGGCCTGTACAAACTCAGAACTGAGAAACAGCACAGTGAGCAGTCTCAGCCTAAAAGAAAATATACAGCAGTAAGCACTGCTCCTAATCCTATTGGTTTGAGAGCAGCTCTTCAAATATCACACTATTTCAATGGGCAGAATATTGAAAACCATAAATACAAGCTCTCCAAGCACAGGGTACTGAAGAAGAGGATCACCCAGATGATATTATGGCTCCATCCCTGTGCCAAAAGCAGGTGTCACCTGTACCCAGCTCAGGTGAGGCAGAGAGATGCTCTTAAACTGATTGGTTTTCACTAAGGCAGCTGCAGCAGATATATAAAAAAAAAAAAAAATTAATTTTAATTTCCAGAAAGACTGCATCACTTATAATAAAATAAAATAACCCTCTGTGTCAGAAAGTCACCCTTGATGTAAACAGTTAGATATTGGAACTGCACTCAGAAAACCACAGCTGCATATGCTATAAATTGGTTATAAGGCACTCCCTGGCACAATGGAGCAAAGCATGCACTAGAGCTTAATCCTCCTACTTTCTGAATCAATAGAAATATTCTTCTCAATTTAGCAGGATGGAATGAAAACAGTGGAATCAGCTTCACAGAACTGGCAGAGTGAATTGTGAGGGAGGCTGGAGATGAAATTAAATGAAAGGGGTCATTGCCAGGACCTTTGTGAGTGACAGGTGCTTTTCAGAACTTTGCATTTTCAGTTTTAATCTGAAACCTGGAAATAAAGAAGCCTGACTTTTCAAAACAAGATCTTTGACCATGTTGTTTAGGTGGGAGGCTGGAAGACAGGCAAAAGAAAAGGGTTCTTTTGAGATTTCTGGAAATTAAAGCCTTGATATATTCAATATCACCAGTCATTAAGGAAAAATATGACTCATTCTCCCATCTCTGTCACTGATGAGTCAAGAAAGCCTGAAAAATTATGGTAGGAAGTAGAGGTGACTGCAAGTCTCTCTGAAGTTAATGAAAGCTGCAGAGACTAAGCACAGTGGGAAAAGTCAGGTTATTAATATACCTGCACCAAAATTTCACATATTTAAAAGTAATTCTGATGCAGTATTGACTTACCTTCTTCAAGTAATTAAAATAAGGCCTTCAAAACACATCCACGAAAAAAATGCTTTAATTCTTCTGAAGACAGACTCAAAGTACAAAGCCTATGGCATATTCTACCCAATCTGTGATTAAAATGCTATTTGAACTTTTGAGTCCTTCACAGGACTGTGAATAATTGAACAAAGGAATTCACTGCTATGGTCAAGGTGAGCAGAACTTGATAAATATTTTCATGGAAGAACTTATCCTCATAAGAAAATTTCATAGCAGAGATTCATCTCTGACATGTATTAATTATAGATGAGGGAGCTCAATGCAAAGATAAGCTAGGTTGGGTAGGTACCAGGAAAGACTCAGAGAATTTACACTTAGCCTATGGAGCAAACCCACTTTGGTCAAAGCAGAGCTCCTCAGGCTCACAAGCCCTTAGGGCAGAGCTAATTATAAAGTTCAGACAGAGCAGCAAAAAGTGATGAGCTTGACAATTCCTCTGACGGAGAAAACAATCCAGGGGATACCAGTAGAGGGCTGAACATAACCAACCTGAGGTGAAATGTATCAAAACTGAGGAAGGCCATGTGAAAATCAGCAACATCTGGATGAAAAGAGCTGGGGTGAGCAGGAGGCAGTCCCATACTTTGCAGTGAGGGGCAGAGGAAAGCAGGAAGTTACTTCTTTTTTTTTCAATTCAATAAAAACTTTTCTTCAGCAAAAGAAAAGCACGGCTTGCGTGCTGAAGGGCAGCGTGACTAACTGAGCCTGAATTAGCTGCACAGAGCAATACAGTACTGTGGGATGAAGCCATGGCTACTGACAGCAGTGCTGTGAGTGGATGAAAACACTGTAGTTCAGCTGCAGAGGCTGCCAGGGACACAGGGTGGCTGAGAGCTGAAACGTGTCCCACAGCTACTATGAGACAGGGAGGAGAGGGGGGGAACTTCACCTCCAAGGTGCTGAATTGCCCAGCACAGCAGTATCTGTCTGCCAGAAGAGAGGCACAGACATCCCTCTCCTGCTTTGGATCTCCCCTGTAACCAGTACAGATAAGACACTGTACAAGACATAAACAACTTGAAGTGCAGGACATATTGGAATTCTATTTTTGCCTGGTGCTACATTGGCAAAGATTACAATTAAGCAAATAGCAACTTCTAAAGCAGCACCAACTCCCTTTAACTGATACTATTACTTTAACCAATTCCTTCAGCAAATAGCTGGCAATCGCCTTTATTTTCTAGGTTCCTTCCCTACAACAGTAATTGAATCCTTGTTAGCAATTTTCAGGAGGAAATCTGAACAAACTAATCTCCGATAAAGCGCCTCTGCCCACAGCTGTGCAAGTTGAAGTGCTTCTGAGAGAGAGACATATTAAGCCTGGAAATTCTTCCATTTGCTATCCTCAAGCCAATGAGAAAATGGAACATTTTAATTGACTTTTGAAAGAGTGTTTGCAAACTGCTGACCTAGAAGGAAAGCCCTGCAAATCATTTGCCATAGATTTCTTACACGACTAGTGAGAAATCTGTCAGGAAGCAAAACAGCCACAGCCACAGCGAGTGAGTAGTGCATAAAGATCAAGGTAAACACTATTTTTCATAAGCCTCAGCCAGAGCTAAATGTAGCTTTGATTCAGCAGCAACTGAAGCATTTTGCACCACAGTGTCATGCACGCCATTTCAGCTTTCCTTGAAAAGGGAAAACCCAGGGAAATAGGGAAATATGAACAGATACAGATGGTCTGGTTTACAGTGTTTTCCTCTCAGGTAGAAATTCAGATTGCTTAAGCAGCTATCTGCCTGTTCTCTAACTTGGAGGAACTGTACACAAAGTATCATAAAACTTAGGAATAGAGTGGATACGCTCATCTCATTCTGGTAAGAATTGATTCAGCATAATTCAACTGCCTTGAACAGACCAGTGCAGCACACCACCATTAGGCAGCAGACATAGATCTGCTCTAACGTGAACTTTCTGGAATAAATGATTTGGATTTCATTCTAAAACTACATTTCTGATAATGAAATGTGCTACTAAACTCAGAGATGCTTACAGCTGCAGAGGAACACACACCAGAGCTACCAGTCAGAAAAAGCATGGAATTATACAAGCCATTCTCCTGCACTTCCAGACCAGGGGATTACATTTTGGGTTATCTTGACAGGCTGGATTGCAATACTTCATATTTTGGGCAGAGCATACTCGTGACTAAGAGTGATGTCTCCATTCTACTTAGCCCTGAAGAGTAGAGTCCTGTGTCCAGCTCTGGGTTCTCCAGGACAAGACAGACCCACACACGTGATCCCGTGAATCTGCGATACGGTGATCCAGCAAACCACCACAAAGACTACTGAGGGCTTTTAGATACAAGTAGAAGCTGAGAGAGCTGAAGCTGTTCAGGCTGGAGAAGGGGAGGCTCGGGGTGATCTCAGCAATGCATGGTAATACCTGATGGGAGAGTAAAGAAAATGGACTCAGACTCCTCTCAGCAGTGCCCAGTGATCAGACAAGAGGCAGTGGCCACAAACTGAAAAATGAACATATGTATAAACAAGAGAAAGCTTTTCCACTCAGAGGGTTCTCATATTCTGGAACAGGTTTCCCAGAGAGGCTGCAAAGTGTCCATCCTTGGACCAATTCCAAACCTGATTGGACAGGATCCTGAGCAACCTGCTTTAGCTGACTCTGATTTCAGAAGGGCAGTTGGATTGGATTATTTCCTGAGTTGCCTTCCACCATCAACCATTCTGGGATTATTGAATTTACCATTTTGGTTAATTGTCTGCATATCTTTCAGTGAGGTAATTCAACAAAATTGTGAGATGTCTATCATTTAATTTAAGAAATGTGTGTATGCCACTAAGCAGGACACATTTGATGCCATGTTTGACAGCTGCAGTCAGTGAAATGGTTTTGAAGTATACTTTATATTGCAGTGCATTAGTGTGACTGCTCCTACTGTCTAGGGACTGCTATTAGACAGAAGTACCTGAAAAAAATGGATGCCATTGCTCTTTCCAAAGTAATGTGCCTGTGAAAGAGTTCAGCCTCTTTGGTAATGCTCAAAGAAACCGTAACTCATATTTTATATATTTTAAAGCTTCCATAATTCAAAGATACCAGCACTTACATGTTATTGATTATCCTTACAGCTACTAAGTCCTGGGACTTGTTTCTCGGAGCCAAAGATCACCTTTTTTCCCCTCTAATACATCCATATTTTTCCTTGAAGAGCTGCTTCACCCACAGGGAAACACTTGTATTCAGTTGCTGCTTAATACCAACCACTGCCTCTCTGTTTTCCCTCTTAGCTTTAGTATGACCTCAACAGCAATTCTGTACTGATTGATCTTACCTAAATATAGTGTATATATGTCTCAAATAGCCCTAATGCTGAATTACAGAGTGCCACCTTCCATTCTGGTGTTTCTCTGCCTCTTTCTGAATCTGCTTGTCTCATCTATAAACTTTTTTGGATCAAGAAGCATTTCAACTAAGGCACGCAGGTGGACACAAATAGTGGGAAATATGACCAATAAATCTCTCTCACTGCATGCTGGAAGAAGGTCTTGGCTTCTCTCTGCATGTGCATCTTCAGAAAACAGATTGAGATGATTGAACACAGGAAGACTTTGCCGTGGTGAGGAGGGAATATAATCAAGCAGGACCTGAATATATTAAAAAACAAACTAAAATGAAACAAAGTCCCATTTTCTCTAGAAAATTCAATATCATGACTAGCCTTCTCCATCGATCTCCTCCCTGTCAGGAATATTAAATGCTGATATGGTGCCAAGTTAGCTGGTCAATAGTGAGTGGCTGGGCCTGGGCTTGGTGTGGTCTCATCAGCATTCAGTAGCACCACAGCATTCTGCAGCAGGGAGGAGACGGGAAGGGGGAGGGAGAGGAGATAGAAGGAAAAAAGGATTAGGACAAATATTATTTCTTAAATTACACGGTAGGTTTTCATGTTAATGGATATCCCCTTGCAGACTTCATGCTAAGTAAAAAAATTGGCTTAGCAAGTACTGAAGACACAAGCATGATTATTATTGGTGGTTATGCTTTGGCAGGAATTTTAGCAGCCTTATTCCACACAGATATGTAAACAAATCCTTCACTCTGTAAAAAAGCCTCTATTACAGCCAGAACAACTTCTACTATTATTCTCTTCTCTCTCTGCTGCTGAGACAGCACCAGCTTTTCTTGAGCAAAGAGCACAATCCAAGGTCTTAACAGCACCCCAGGGCCAGACCTTTTCTTTTTGGTACTATCAGATTTTTGATACATATTTGTATTACTTATTTTTTGGAGGGTGATATATATTTATTTTCACCCTTAAAGCCTTTTCAGCTCGGCCGAAAAATTGGTAGTTCATGCCTTTCATGAAACACCAACCTTTTCAAGCAAAAATCCACCTTGCTTAGCATGGTGCCTGGACTGTAACCATGAGCAACCCCACATAGGACTGTCAACATATTTCCTCCTGCTCTTCTGGCATTCAGGTTGTCCAGAGCCTTCCCAGTCCCACCTTAAGCAGCTGTGCTGGGGTAGAATACAGCCACAATCCTAGTTGCACCTCGACAGACACACAAAATTTGGTAGGTGGGATTAACAGAAAAATTTCTTCCTAAGGATTTCTGACAAGTGCATTCACTGCAGAAGAAAGCAGAGAGAGGTAACTGTAATGGAGATAAGGGTTTAGATAAAGCTCCATCTCGTAGTTTCACATGGTGTTACCGTGAAAAGAAAAATCATTTCCATTTAAGTCTCCTCTCTCACTAACATTGCTGGATATATCAAGAGACTTCACTCTCAGATTTTGTCACTTAGCAATTTATAAACACATCTACAGCTGCTTCTAGTTGATTATTTCTACCTGTTTTAAAGACCCTACATGAAATTTTATAAAATACAATTCCAGCAGTTTACTGTAGATCCATTAAAAGAGACCATAGATTTCTGATTCCCGCGAAGTTATTGAAAATCAGTAACTACTAGGCATAAGACAAGAGATTTGTTATTAAAATGGAAGGTCAGGAGCCCACAAACCTAGGTTATATTTCTAGGTTGAGTCTAGGTGCCTGTGGGTCCAAGTACATAATTTCATTTTTGTGTATCTAACTGCCTTTGTAGAATGAAGAATTAAATTTGCAGAAGGCTTGCAAAGTAACGTAGAATTTATAAAGGTCCTGAAGCCTTCAGGTGGAAGGGCAGTCTGGTGTCACCAGAGTAACAGTAGGTGGCTGATGAGTTGAATAAAGAACAAGTGAAATGGGAGCTATTAGGAGCAAAGCTGGGCACAAGGCAATTAGTCAAGGCCAGTTCAGTTTCCCTGATTCCTTTTCTTTTTTTCACACTGAATAAGGCAGGTGCCCTGTAGAGAAATAAAATAGGATGTTATCATTTAAGACACTGGACATGTAGTTAATGTTGCATGGACAACCATAAATCTGGCAATTTTCAGCTTCAAAATGCTTGATTTTGCAGCCTAAGCAACTGTCTTAATGAACTGCATTGCTCTAAATAAAAGGAGACTGTTAATATAGACAAGCATCATTTTGAAATGGGAATAAATATAAATAACATAACTTCAGATTTAATTTTTACCTGTCCCAAACTTACATCCCAATAGTCATTTGTTAGTCATTCTATGGACACACCTGCTAATCCCAGAGCCCCATGCCACAGGGCTCTGCCTGTGTTTGCCTGAAGATACTTCTGAAGTTAGAGGGTATCACTGAGCCCTGAAAGACTA
The DNA here is from genome assembly GCA_013398015.1 of Oreocharis arfaki. NCBI lineage: Eukaryota > Metazoa > Chordata > Aves > Passeriformes > Paramythiidae > Oreocharis > Oreocharis arfaki. The sequence goes on along the minus strand of VZRR01003728.1, from coordinate 467,540 downwards.
CCAGCCCGTGGGTAAAACAAGCATTTACCAAAGAGATAAAATAGGTATAGCAACTATTTACTGCCCCCACATTCTGCTTTTGTGTCATCCCTGACTCGGCTTCTCCCTGAGAAACACCAATCCTGGCATCCGCATCCTATGGCACACCCCAGCCATTAGCACCTGGAAAAATCCCAGAGACTGCATTTAATTCTTCTTTGAACTGAACCATGCCTTTCTGTGAAAGAACTGCCTTGCTATCTAGAAAGGCAGAGAGATCTAAAGCTTACACTGACTTGCTCTTTCTCGTACCACACTCTCATCAAGGGGGAGGCTGCGGAGGTCGCAGGAGGTGCCCGGTTTCCCCGGTGTAACACCCTGCCTGTCAGTGTATTTGCACAGCTGTGACTTAGCAAATGGGTCTGATGCCGAAGAGAGGCAAGGAAAGAAGTGTTTTTCTTTGTGGTATTGGCTGAGCAAACCTCACAGGCACTCTGCTAACAGTGAAAAATCATTCTGAGGTGTCTCTTGTCATGCTAGTCACTGAGTATTATTCTCTGAGTGCAGCCTTGTTGAGAAGGAAGAGGCAATCATTACATAGATACTTTTTGATCTAGGGCGCATTTTAAGGTAGAAGTATATATTTGAAAGCGAGAACACAAAGAGCAGTCAGAGAAGAAATGCAGCTTCGTCTGGAACGAAACCAGCAATGGCAAAAAAGACAAGACTATCATGAAATACTTTCTTTTACAACATGAACGACCAGCTTCAGCACATGTCCTTCACAAAGCCTTGATGGCTGACCCAGACTCTACAGAAATGAACAGCAGATTTCCATACAGAGTGTTGCTAGTTTCCTCCTGCTGTGACTGCAGGATATATTTATACATTTCTTGCAACAGACACAGTATTTTGTACCTAGTGACAACCAGCCACTGACATTACCCAGCCTGTGGGAGGCTGACTGCCTTCCATTATATATGCAAAATACGTAGAACCAACTCGGCTGTGATCTGCCTGCTTTCACCTACTTGTGGAAGTGCTGTATGACCGACAGCAGACAAACAACAGGGCAGGATCCTTCCTAAGCGTGTTTTCTGCCAGGTCTCCTCATTACAGTGGTGCAGCTGGATTACACATGACCCACAAAATAATGTGGTATATATGAATGTCCCCATAGCTCTCCAGAATGGGCTGTACCCAGCCTTGTCTTTTGGATTCACTCTCAGATGCTAAAATAAGAATTTCAGCTTCTTATTCTGGAGAGTTGCAGCAATCAGAGAGGTGTCCTTCCTGAAACAGCAGGAGTGAGTGGCAGAAAGCCTCTGTAACCTCTGTTGGCATTACATACATTCTCTCTGGACTTAAATGTGCAAACCAAACAAATGGCTGGAAAAGTACAGCTGCACTGAGCAGGACAGATGGGCTTTCATTTCCCACAGTTGTGTTCCCAGTCCAGCCCAGTCTCATCTCCCCAGTGTCAAGGACAAAAAGAGCACTGGAGCTCCTATCTGTAATGTGCAATTTCACAGTGCACCAAAAGCAGATACCCAGACAACATACACAACGTGTGGAAAGATACTACCAGCTGCTAATTCAGTTCATAGCTGTATTAGATGTTTGCGGAGTTTTTCCTCCAAAAAACTGGCATATTTTGAAGTTCTCTCGAGAATTATAGAGGTAGAGCAGAATCACACTGAAAAACAAGGTTATTTCAGCCATTTAAAAAAATTTAAAAGTTTGGGATTTAGAAAAGTAGATTCAACACTAAAATGAACTGAAAAAGATTTTTTGCAGCTATTTACATGATTTTTGCAAAAAATGTACTAGTTACTAGTTAAACTCATCTTTTTTTTTTTTTCACAAGAAGCAATTGATATGTGCCAAAAATTCCATGCCAATAGAGGGAGCATTTCATTTGTCATTTCAGTGCCTTCATTGCGGGGATTTTAGCTCGTGGCACTTCAACAAAACTTACTCCTTTTCAATGCAAATGCTGCTGTCAGATGGACGCTCATCAATCAAAGCACCAAGTAGCTCCTTTCTTTAGAAAGCCTGGGTCATACCTTTTAATATCAGAACTGAGCTACAGGAAAGCGGCTGTGTCAGCTGCCCCACTCTAAGAAAATGTTTGATTTATTACAAAAAATACTTGAAATGATGAGAACCCACTGTCCATGACAAGTACACGAAGGATGAAGGCACAGCCAGGGATGAGATGCACTCTGCTGTGCCCCGTGCTGAGATGCAGTGGGAGCTTTCTGACTGTACAGTAAAAATCTGTAGGGGTGCTTGGGCTGCCTCTGCAGACTCTTTAGGGTCTAAGGCAAAAATCACTTCTTTAGCTTGTTTCTGCAAATACAGACAAATCTAAGAGGGGATCAACAGACTACCTGTCTGAGAAATTGTTCTCTTTTCTATTTAAAAAGCAATGCATATTCAACATAAATATGAAGCCAGGGGGACTCTTTTTATTTACAATGTTCTGTTTAAGGTTGGTTTCTATGGCAGCAGAAAGGAAGGGGGCTGTTTTTTTCCCATACACACCCTCCCAGAGGAACTATTCAACTATTGAATTTAGGAAGATTTATTTAGCTAATTAAAACTATCTTTTATTCTTTGATAATATGCAAAAAGTGATAAAAGATCAGCTACTTGCTATCATATCCCACTTTTAAAATTTCCTTCAATGTGTCTGCAACTGTACTTTCTTATTGCTGTTCTGTGTTTCAAAAGAAGTGTTTGGAAATACAGTAAGGGCTTTGATTATCCAGCACCAGCCTAGGTCAGAAAATCACACTGAATAATGACACTAAGCTGAGGAGAGACACAAAATTAATTTTAATTAACTTTACATCAGCCCTTCAGAAGCAGACAGCTCTAGATTCATAAGAATGACATTAGGTATCGGATAAACAGCTATTCAGCTGAAGATCATTTCTCCAATTAAAAGTATATGCATTTACAATTTCTACTTTGGTGTCTGATAGCAAGAGCTAAAATACCAACTTATGTTGCAGATAAGGAAAGTTACATTCTAACACGTTTGGGTTAGGTAAAAAGCTGCAGACAAAAGAAATAGAGTCCACTTTAATTTTCCACCTTACAGCCAGGCATTAGTGGGCAAGTTCAAAGGCTCAAAGACTGTGATCTCTTTACATTGGAAGACCAATATATTCTCACATGGCACAATGTGTAGATCCACAGCAAAAAATGGTGCACAGCCTGGCAATCAGCAGTGGTGAACTACTACAAGGGCAGGTTTAGGATATCAGCCCAGGATTATTTAGACTGTTAGGTACTTGGAGATTGATCTTAATTCCACTGAAGTCAGCAATTATGCTTCTCTTCACGTCCGTGGTAGAGATTTGACACTTTGACTAAATAGTTTCCCTGCTGTTTGACAGTCTTTTACAATAAAATGCATCAAGCTGCACAGCTTCCCAGCACCAGAGGTGTGTCTATACATAACCAACATCTGCTCAAACCTGTGCTCAGTCCAAACCTCTACTGTGTCCACATTGTGTGGACACAATGTGGGTTTCAATCTGCATAATCCCTTGATGCGTACTGAAAGAAGACAGTGGGGAGAGCTGGATCCCTGGTGTCCCTCAGCACAAGTCCAACTGCATCAACATCCAGTGTTGATAGGACAGACATGCTACATTTAAGCTGTCTGCTGCCACATATCCCACTTGCTCTTGTAGCAGTGGCTGAGATCAAGAGGACTTCTCATTTACAAGGCCTTTCCTGGCACCCTTTTGCGTGCACACGAACAAATATTGCAAGGACTCCTGCAAGTGCAGGCTACAGGCAACAATCTACACACACACCATAGGCACAGCTCAAGATTTACCTTCCTCTCATGGCAGAATCCCTGAAATTCACAGGGCAAGCAGCTCTGATGCAGTGAAGATTATGTATGCATAACCATCCCACACTTTGCAGGACCTCTTCCACCTTCTCAGCAGCACCAGAATAACTTCTGGAACAGAGCAAGTAAATAAAGGCCTTTGGTATTTTTCAGGGGGATTCAGTCACTTGAAAATATTAGCATTAGCGTGGTCTTGAGTCAAAGAACATTGTTATATTGTTATATGGTATTTACACCCTGTACTCATAACTCTTTGCAAACCCGGCCTTATAACCTTCAATTCTGATGCCACAAATATTTACATAGATAAGCAGTTTCTGGGATAATCGAGTTTTGCTCAAAATGCAAAATCCCACATTTGAAACACAGTTCAGCTATCCATATATCTGTGTGAAAAGTGCTGCTCCATTTGGAGCACTGCTTTTATCACACCAATGCACTAAAAATATAACATCTTCTTAATCTAGGATGCCATATTATTGAGATGTGCTCTGAGAAATTCTAGTGGACAAACATTGTCCCGTGAAGCCTTTCAGTTCTACAACTGCTTCATTGCAAGGCTCTCCAGGCACAAAGAAGAGTGGCACCTCATCCCATTGACTGCACTGTGAATTACACTTCATTCCTTTACAAACCTCTCTCCTCCCCCTCTGAGATGGAAACTGTTCAATTTCTGCTGGAAAGAGAAGAAAAAACCTGGATTAAAAAGGCAGCAAAGTGTATGGTGATTTGCCTTTTACCTATCTACTGAGAACTGTCCCAGAGATGTTCTCCTAAAGTCAGATGAAACTGAATAATATATTGTAATATCACTGAAGGCTAAGTTTGACCTTTAAATATTAATATTTAAATATTAATGAAATAGCAGGAGAAAGCAGACTGACAGGTGTAATACAAGTCAGACAAAATAGCACAGTAAAATTACATCAGGCATTGAAATTCTCATTAGCAATAATGAGAAATGCACCTATAATCCGTGATCTGAAAATGTACTCCAGAAAATCCTAGTAGAATAAATGATCAGAAAAAATTGCTTAAAGTAATTATTCTTATATTATAACTTTGGGGGAGATTCTGTAAGAGAGGGAAAGTCAGAAACCTGTACTTATCCATGTAAGTGGACTTTTTCTTTAAATTGGACCCTACTGGATTTGTTTCCTGAAATATTTTACTCAAGGGTCTATTTCCATTCCAATAGCATAGGAAAATCTTAATCTTTATACAGTTTTCCACATTAGTACACTAGTTTGCTCTTTTTTAATCAAAGTGTATCTCTCAAACACACCCTGAGTACTGCTTATACCACTAAAGCTGTCTGAGAATAGCAGAAAATTACATGCTGAAGTTATAAACATTTTCCCATTAAGTGCAATACAACAAGAGAGAGGCAGAATTCTGAAGCAGGATCAGTCTTTCATTCTGTACCTTCACTGCTACATGAAACGGCAAAATCAGAGAAGTCAGGTAGAGGCACTGGGAGCTTTCAAATCATTCACACTTAAAATCATGTGTGTAAATCTACTAGACAATTTTGAGTACGAAACTCAAAGAATCTGTCTTAAAATCAATGAAAACACACAATAATAATAATAATGAAGGAAAGATTAACAGATCCACAGCTGCTTGCTGTCTCACAGGTCTGTCTCTGCTAAAGCTGTTCTGTGTAATGGAAGGATAATGTGTTTATGTAATTAAAAATTATTTTACAATTAGTTTGTTTATTCTTCTTAAATATAATTAACTACCTAGAAGGTGTAAAGTTGCAGAAGGTGGAAATGCGTAGAAGTGCACGGTGGAGGTGAGGTTTAACTTCCCTGGAGGAAGTAAATATTCTGCACTGTAGTCAGGCTGGCCAGGGAATTCAGTCTGATATATCTCCCAGTGTCTCTCAGCATCACCTCCTGTGCCAGACTTATTCACTGCTTTATCTTCTGTCAGAATAAAAAGTAAGTAACACTAATTCTGTGGCACAACACAAATGTCTTTACTTTTGCAGATAAATTCTTATCCCAAGTAATCAGACTCTGGAGGAAGCCTCATGGTGACCAGCAAGCAGCTGTGCAACATCAGCCAGAGTCAGAGTACTGCAAGATCATGTAGGTGGAATACAACTGAAAATGGTGCTTTCAAAGGGCATGTCTATGCTGAGAAGACCAAGATCCGTGTGTGTCCTAGGTCTGAATTGCCAAAACATATCCCTGAGAGGCCAAAGGCTTAGCAGAAAGACACAGGAAAGCCCTCCTGACACCGTCTCTGACAGTATCCAGGATTTCCTACATGCCCTGGACCTGGGTTAAGGATTTATAGTTATCATGGATAAGCAAGCACAATGGTTACTGAACTGTATCCAAAGGGTATGAGCAGCACTCTAGGGCAGTACAGCATTTCAACTCAACCAGGTAATACTGATAACCTACAAACCCAGATAAAAATCCAGCATGATTTCCCAAATGGCAGGGAAGGACTGTTCAGAGCCAGTTCACTCTGTGTCTTGATGGTGAGACACAGACACAGCTGTGGAGCTCCTGTGACATTGGAACTGCTCCTTGAAGAGAAGGCTTTAATGCAGGGCCTCTGATACTGTCCATGGTTAGATGGCAGGAATGAGACCAAGAATGATTTATTTCAAACACGCAAGATGTCTGTGGCAGAGGTAGAAGCTCCACATGTATTTTCTGAGTTCCAGTCCCATAGCGGAGACAGACATAATTAGGTTATATTATTAATGTTGTTTCTTTACACCTATCAATTTACATGAGAATGTTTTAAGCTGTCAGAGAATGGGGGAGTGTAGAAACTAGGCTGTACACCATGACTTTCTTCTTTGATTTGTGCACATCCTCCAATAAGACTCTGTAATTCCAATACCTGATGTACTGTTGCATGCCTGGTAAATGACCTGTGTTTTACCACTACGTAAGTAAAGATGGAACATCTCTCTTTGAATGACTCGATTTAATAATTATTAATGGGACATTATGCTTTTAAACATTTCTGGCAAATCATTAAGCTAAATGTTTGACATGGCTTTTAGAGGCCTGTAGCATGATGCTGCCTAGCAACGGAACTGTCACATTCACGGCTAAGGTAAACTCTTTCTGATATTTTGTGACACAGATATAATAACAAACTTCGGTAAATACACTCAGCGGCATTCATACATCAAGGAGTTTTGCCACACCAAAGAGTTTTACACCTTCAGTGTATCCAGACTTTCAGTATTCCAAACCTGTACCCACATGCTCCTTACCATGCACACAATTCTCACCTGCAGAACCCTGGCATTTGCCTTCTAGAAGTGAACAGATCATCTTCCTGCATGCCAAGTTAAAAATAGGGCTCTGCTGGGAGAACCAGTCATCTGCAGGGTGTCTACAAGCATGAATGCTCAGGAAAACAGTGCCATGACATTGAGTTACGTGCACCAAACTGAACATGGTGAGCTTCAGAACAAAGGTTAAGGACCTTTACACAAAAAATACGACCTGGAGGTCTGTCATGACTAACTTGAAAAATCAAAACCTTTCCCTTACAATACTGACAAATATGATGAGTAAGAATATAGCTGGATGTTTGGAGCAATGTATTGTTTTCCCTCTGCTTGGTTCTGCAACAAGCTCAGGTAGCAATTAGAATACTTAATAAACATCAGCTAACTTCTGTTTCTGCTCATCTTATTTAACACTGTCTAAGAGAATGTATTCATTCTATTATTGTTAATATTTCTATTAGTCAGTTAAGTGTTAAGAGAATTTGAGCTATTTTTTAAAGTGCAAAGCAAGAATTTGCCCCAGTGAAAGACAAAGTATTGGTCCAAACAATGTATGAGCCTGATGTGGTGATGAATAATACATGCTCTTGGTCTTTACACACTTGCCATTCCCATGCACTTTACTGCAATTTAAGGGAAGCAGTGGTAATGCTGAGAGGCAGCTCCGGGTGTCCAAAGGCCACGATGACTGGGGAGATACAAGATTATTAGTTTGTTAGAATTAAATCTGTCACAGGTTCTAGTAAATAATTGAAGGCAGATCATGGTTTTTCTGAGCTTTGTTTGAGTTGCACTGTGTCAATAAGGACAAAAACTTCATTTAAGCCACGTTTGTGCCCTCCTGTGCCAGTTTCTGGTGTTTACTCTACAGAAAATCATATAGAAAGGTAAGAAGTTTCTGTTCATGCTTGAAGCCAACAGGTCAAAATAACCTGGTATCTAATACTGCCATGCATCAATTATTTCTCAAGTAAGAATAGACAATCATACACCAGGACAGTGTTATCCCACTGGGTTACAAACAGATGTGACACTGCCTTTTGTCAGATTACATAACAGAGATCAAAAGCAACACAGCCACTTAAAACCATCTCGATCCCCTGAGGAGGCACTGAGCTGTCCAAGAATGCTGACACATTAAATTGAAGGACAAGTTAACAGAGAGACAGAGTAGGTCATCCTGTCTCTGGATTCCTATGGTTTTGCTGATTAAACATACATGAATGAACTAAGTTTTGTTTCTAAGCTAGTTTTCTGTGAAATGGCCTGCCTTCAGATCAAGGGCACAGTCTCAGCCTACTCACTGGCTTCTCCTCTGTGTTACCAGGGAACAGAGAACTGTAATTCAGGTATGTTGAGACAGCCAGGTAAGAAAACTACACTAAGGCCAATGTGAACCACAGCTCTGCCTGGATTTATATGACAGTTCAAGATCTGACAACTGAAAGAAAACCTCTGGAAGATACCTGAGCATGCAATGGTTTCCTGTGCCAACAAGACAAGAAATGTGGCCCTTCCTTCACCTCATTTTAAATTTTTTGCCTATCCTGGGGCACAAGAATAGAAGTTGTGGTCACCAACGGATTGAACTGTGATCCATTAAGAAAGACTGCCACCTCCTGGTGTCTTCAACAACAATCTTCCTTGGGGAAAAAAAGACTCCGTTTAGTTAAAGCTTTCGGTTGATAATAAAGTCATGCTTGCTCTGAACCTTTAAGGGAAAATGTCACAGTTAATAAAGGACAAGCAAGTGAAAGCTGGAAAGGCTAATGCATTATGACTGCACGATACAGGTTAAGCCAACGTGTGCAATAATTATAACTATCACAGCTTGACACCGTTTATAAAGGCCTGAACCGTAAAAGCTCGGAGCCCAACAATACAAGCTACTGAGCATTCTCTTCTGGAGTGCTGACTCTCCAAGCTTTTGCTGACTTTCAATTAGAAAAAGCAATAATACATGATCTTTGATAAGAATCAACCATTCCCATTCTCAGGGATATTAAATCTCCTTTAAATGGCACTCTGAAAGGGTCTAACGAGTAAAAGTGACTTACACCGGGTTTAAGGACATGCAGAATTATGCAGAGCGGAAGAGTAGTGTAAAACTATGGATTTAGGAGCATAATAGAATTGGGCAAGGGAGGAGTGGGCCACTCCAAGGAAAATGTGAGAATGAACTCTTTTGATATTTTCTTGAAGGTGCTCAAGCATGGGCTAAAATGACAGTCAGTTGGAGGTATCACAGAATATTTGACGCGCCCTCTGTTCCCTATTTAGTTTTCTCCTCTGTCCAGGTTGATGAGAATTTGTTCCCACAAGATGTATACTTTGCAATAAAAAAGTATTTTACTATCACTCGTATATCTAAATTTTGGTGGTTAAGAGCAATACACTCTAGTTTAATCAATATTACAATAGTGCCCAGAGCTCCCTGATACACACAGGCCTTCTCTGTCCAATACAGACTCAGGCTCTATAGGTCCCACGCAAACATATTTTTAAAAATAGTTCTTTCTTCAAGGCCTTGCAATCTAAACACAAACAGTGGGAGTGAAGAAGTATTGCTCATCTTACTGATGAAGATATTCCCACTGTGTGGATAACATAAACAAAATGAGAACGACCTCTTAAGGTAGTAGGAGCATATACAACTCAACAAGACTTTGAGGTCTGTCCTCACAACTTCGGATGTCTTCAAGGAAACAAATATTTAAAGCATAAATATCACTTTGAACACAGGCAAGCTGCCTGCATTACTGAATTCAGAGGCTTGAGCTCGAGGAGCTAAATTGTAATCAGAAGAATGCTGATATCATGTCTTAATCAATTATTTGTTTAATTTAAGACTTTAACCCAGTTCTTCCTCAAAGGAAGAATTTTGAATTGTTCAGAGTAAAAGTAAAGGGAATTTCAAACTGTTACATGAAGAAAATACTACTCTTTGGCACAAAAAGGTTTACACATTTTAGGAAGACATGTAACAATTCAGGTCATGATGTCATCTGAGAGTTTTTCACAATACTTTCCATTCCATCCTTCTATAAGCTTTTAGACTTCCAGGTAAATGTAGAAAAATTAATAATACTGAAGAAAACTCAGAAAAATATAGCACTCAGTTCTCCATCATCTTTTTCATTAACAGTATAAGAAACATAGGGCTACTACTCAAGGAAGTAAAATCTGATTCCAAATTTCAGAACCTACTTTGAAACAACATTTTAAAAGCTGAAAAATGGCATGACAGGATTATCTCATAAATACTCAGCATGGTGGAGAAAACTTTGCAGTGAAACAGTGTTCCAGGATAGGTAAATGAAGGAACACACATGATGGACAACTTGAACAAAAAAAAAAAAAAAGGTAACCTCAATCCTTCGTTCTCTTTCCTCTTCAACTAAAGGCATCTGTGTGTTGAAGCTCTCCCACAGCGAGGGTGACACCTTGTGTTCATTCCAGCCACAAACTGCCACTAATCAGCCTGCATCCAGCTGCTATGCACCCAAAATATCCCTCCCCTTCAAACTTCATCTTCAAAAGATTGGCAAAGAATTTTATCTGACCCGATATATTTTCCTGACTGTCTCAGATTTCGTACTCTCTTTGAGTACAATCACGACTTTATGTCATTTGAACAGAGCTATTTTAAATGAAGATCTGTAAATGATAAAGCAATATAAAAGACACACTCCTTCTGAATAGGAGACAGTAATATATTTACTAGGATTCTTTAAATTAATGAGGGCACTGTAAAAGGAATGCCTTTTATGCCTGAGAAAACTGTTATTTTAAGGATTATGAACCTGTCAGTCTGTAAGTTATAAATCAGTTGCTACACCTGCAGTTTGATTAATCTGCTAATAAATCACTTGATCCTACTTGTCGCCTTTCCAGCATCTTGAGAAACCTTCACTAAGTTTTTTAAAAACAGGAAAACATTAAAAATTGGATCTTTGTGTGTAAAAAAGGAATATTGTGAATTTACATGCTGTCTTAATAAAAGTGGCTGCATCTTACTGTCATGTGCAAAACAGGCTATTTATCAACACCTGCTAGAGTTTGTGGAACAGGGGAAGCAAACAACAGTAAATAGCCTCCTAAAATAGAACAGAAAATGTTTGATTATTATTTCATCTGATTCAAAAAAGCGGCTTCTGAGGATCCCAAAAATATTTTGCAAGTTTAAATTACAAATGTCAGAAACAAACTGTAAATAAAAATAAAATTAAATAAATAAAACAAAATAGAATCTAAAGTCTTCAGCTGTGCGCCATGCATAATTTTACACTACAGTTATCCTCACGGTACCCTCCTGCCTGCCAGCGGTACATTACAAACTGTGGACTGCACTGCTCTTGCATCATGTATTTTCTGTTCTCTCATTGCCTCTGTGAGGATAAAAATGTGTATAGCACCTGGTTTTCCTGAAGATTTTTTGCTTGCGGTGTGTGGGTGATAAACATAAAATAATCTCTTACTGCAAGGAGGAACTCCAGCATTTCATACAAGGTGGCATTTCCTGGACTTTATTCCTCTGTGTGTCAGAGGAGATCATGCATTAGAACACTTGCAGTGGCTTCAGTTCCAGCTGAAAAATACGGGCCGAATGAGAAATTTCCTAAAAAAGTCACAGATGTGCCTTGAACCCAGCTCTATTGCCATGTCCACAAAGTGTGGTGATGTCAGCTACAACCCAGACAACACTTCCACATGGCACAAGGGAGACGTTATCTGTTTGTATTAAACAAAACCCCTATTTTGTGACTATGATAGCCTACCTTGCTTTTTCCAAACATGGATACCTTACTCTCCTTGTCTGCCACAGTCTAAATTCCCTCACAGCTTCAGTGATACTCAGTGATACCCTACAAAGACATGATTTGTACCAGCAATTTCCAACTCACATTAACACTGACATGTTCTATAAATCAAGTCATCTATTCTCTATGTGATAAATCTGAATATATCTGTATCTATGCCATCTATATCAGTTCAGGTTTGGGTAACTTTTCTCTGTCAAAGTCCACATTTCAGAATTATATGTCTCCATTAAATCAGAAAATTGATTATTTCTGCAGATACCTTCGTATCCATCATTTGCATATATACACAAATTGGTAAGGTAGACAGGTTTGAAAAACAAAAATCTGATTCTAAACCAAGTCCGTTTGTATTAGTCTGACAGATAAATTTGCTCAAACATGAAAAATTATAATCTGTTAAAAATGAAAAGACAGCTCTGTACAGTTTTCCAGTTTGTGGCTGCAAGAAGTAAAAGCTCTAGGTTTCTAGTTCAGAACTTTTAGCTGAATGGTGCAGATGTTCATAATTACATCAGTGTTGATTTTCTTCATGTCAAACCTAAGTCATCAAGAAAGCATTTTTTCAGAAATTCCGATTTCTGAAAATAAAACCTATCTTCTTTAATTCAGCTCTGTACCCAAACTCCTGTATTAAAAAATAACCACACTTTCGCTCTGTGATCTTTTCTAGATGGGATTTTGGCACCTTTTCTATAAATTACCACCTTCTACCTGAAATAGTACAACTGAAATCAATGACTACTCTGTGCTACATTTTAATCAACACAAGTTAGCTAATGGTAAGTAGGCACAAATATTTTCAATTTGGCTTTGAGGATGAATTAACTCTGGGAGATAAAATACTGACATTGGCAGCCCATTAAAAACATTCACCTTCACAAATAAATTCAGAGTACCTCATATGAAGTTACTCAGTTCTACAAAGGCTTTACTAAAACATGCTTCCCTACAAACCTTCCTGCAAGATCGTGTGCAGAAAATTTGAGACATTTTGACAACAACTCAATAACCATTTGAGAAAATCCTATTGTTAGTAATGATTGCCTGATAACTCAAACAATTAGGAATGAATGTATTGGACAGAAACGACACTTGTACTAGGAGAGATTCATACGCTCTCTAAGAAATGCCAAAATTCAGAGAAAAACTATTAACATGGATTAGTGGTTTAAATTACTATGTAGACCTGTCACAATAATATTATCATTATTATCTTCTAGGTCTTCTTTTTTTTTTTTTTTTGTGACTTTCCACAATTATAGCATGAAAAAATCCCAAATAAATGCTAGAGGGAAGCTCAAAAACACATGTTTTGAATTTTCCAGAGAAGCACATTTTTTTGTCAACTCTAAGCAACGTGTTTTACAAGATACTGAGAGAAAGCAATTTTGGACCCCACGATAATTTGCCACCTGAAAAAAAATCTAATTTCTGAATTCTACTACATAATGCCCTTACATCTGTGTACACAGATGCAAGACCATCTTTCTGTCTATAAAGCTTTCCTTGTGTGCCATGCTGATCGTAGCCAACAGACACAGCCAATACATTCTGGTCAGTGGGATCTGCCATAACTTTTCAGCACAGTTTATCAATGTTGGCCTTGTGCCCTACTAATGTGATTTCACAAAAACTTGCCAAGCCAGCCAGAACCCATCATGGACACGGAGGTGAGTTCTTTACGTAGGCTTTTACCTGACCAGGGTTTCCAGGTCCTAATTCTTGGCAGAGCTGGGGGTGTGATGACATGGGTGAAAGCAAAAATAGTGAGATCCTGGCACTACTGGTTAAGATGAAAACCATGCTATGCCCAAAGGACATTGCCCTCCCTCAGTGTATTAGTGCCAGCTCCCTGCTGTCCAGATTTTTATACATTTTATCTGCACAATGACCATATTCCAGAAGGAAGAACCGCCCAGGGTAAATCTGGATCCAAATAGTAAACATAGTCACATTCATATAAATCAGTACAGACTAGGAAGAGCAAACCCATGTCTACTTAAAAATACATTCTGTAAACGCAATGTAAGGTAGCCAGGAAGAAAATATGTCCAGAACCTAAATTACACTGAGCTGCAATAAGGAACTTTCACCTGCTTAAAATTAAGCAGGTAAAACCGAGTTCCTCTGGAGTTTGTATCAAAAGCCTTTCTTGAGGAGGAGGGATCAGTTTAGTTGCAAATGCAGCTGATGGAAATGGCAATAATCCATTAACTTAGTAAAGCAGTGGCCAGACATCTTATCCAGTCTGTGAAAGTCCGGACAGGATCACATGGTTCACAGTCTGAAGCTCTGGCAAAACAAATTAATTCTCATCCTGGTGATCCAAATTAGCTTTGCAAGACAGTAAGTACAGATGGTGAAAAATTACTTTTGTTTCATCTCTAACATCAGTAGCTTAAAAAAAAAATATGTGCAGTAAACACTTCGAACTTAATATAGAATTCGTTCTGCAGTTTATTCTGTGTTACAGCAAGGCATCGCGGGCTGAACCTTACACAGTTTGTAGTCTCGGGTCTCTAGGAAGGCGCTGGTTTCTGGTTTCGCGTGGCAAAGCTGCGGCTGTGCTGTCTGTGCCCTCTGCTGGCCAGGGAGCAGCCGATGGGCGCCGCGTGCCAGCCTCCGGGAATCACTCTCTGGAAGGAGCAGGGAAGTGACTCTTGCCCTGTGCTCGGCACTGGCGATGCCGCACCTCGAGTGCTGTGTCCACTTCTGGGGCCCTCGGTTCCAGGACACTGAGGGGCTGGGGTGAGTGCAGAGTAAGGCAGTGCGGCTGGGGAAGGGGCTGGAGCACGAGTCTGGTGAGCAGCGGCTGAGGGAGCTGGGGGCGTTTAGCCTGGAGAAAAGGAGGTTCGGGGGACATTCTGCCCTCTGCAACTCCCTGACTGGAGCGGGCAGCTGGGGAGGATCGGGCTCTGTTCGCAGGCTACAGTGACAGGACAGCACACAGCCTCAAGCTATGGGGAGGTTTAGGTTGGACATTAGAAGGAATTTCTTCACAAAGGGTGATTAAACATTTGAATGAACTGCCGGGGAGGTGGTGGAGCCACCACCCCTGGAGGCGTTTAAGGGAAGCCTGGACGTGGCACTGAGCGCTATGGTGCAGTCATCATGGTGACTTCGGTCATAGGTTGGACTCGATGATCTTAGAGCTCTTTTCCAACCTAATTGATTCTTTAACTCTGTGCCTTTCTCCCGTTGAACACTTGTAACCATGGGTGGACGCAGCACCACCGGGAACACGGGTGTTGTGAGGCTGGGGGTGGTTTCTGTGGGACACGGCGACCCCTCCTCATAGAAACCCGGAACGCGTTCCGCCCCGGTGCTCCGCTGAGGCACGGGGCCAGGAGCGGGGCGGGGATCGGGGATCGGGGCCGGGCCCATCGCGGCGCTGCCTCCGCCGGACTCCCAGAGGGCGCTGCCGGGCGCCCGTGAGGCCCCGCGGGCGGCGGTTCCGGCGGGTCCCGGACGCGGCCTCCCCACGTGTGCCGGGAGCGCGGGGTTCCCGCTGCCGCTGCCGCGATGTCGGTGCCGGCGGCTGCCAGCAACCTGCCCATGCGGCTGCTCCGCAGGAAGATCCACAAGCGCAACCTGAAGCTGCGGCAGCGCAACCTGAAGCTGCAGGCGGCCCAGGGGGCAGGTACGGGCGGGCGGCGCCGCGGAGCCTCTCCCCGGCAGAGCGCTGGAGGAGCTGTCGCTGACTTTGTGTTCTTTCCCTTCTCTCTCTGTCTCTCCGCCGTGCAGTGCCCTCGCCGAGCGAGGCGGCTTCCCAGGGACCCCGGGAAGAGGAGGAGGAGGTGGAGGAGGCGGCGGTCCCAGGGGTGGATGCAGCGGCCGAGGAGGGCGCGGAGCCTGCGGACGCAGCCGGACCCCGCAGCGGGGAAAAGAAGAAAAAGAAGAAAAAAAAGAGGAAAGCGGTGGCCAATGGAGGAAATGGTGCGTGTTCTTAGCAAAGACAGCGTGTCTCCCAGGGCTGAGTTCGTCTGGGAGACCCCAAAAGCGCCTCCTTTGGGTTCCTGCCGCGTCGGGGAAAGTTTGAAGTGCCATGTGCTTGTCAGGTGTGCGTTTTAAAGCCCCAGAGGTCTAAAGCTTTACCTGTTTCATTCCAGTTGCGATATTTGAATTCTTAATTCATACTAGCGGCCAATTTAATTGTTCCGTAGGATTCTGCTTTGTAACATTGATTGGATATTTTTCTTGTTTATTATTCAAATATGTGCCCTGTGTTTCAGGGCTCTGGTAGATGGATGCTCTCTGTACTTGGCTGTGCAGCCAATGCAGCTTTTTAGCAACGTGTCCAGCCTTTGGCAACATCGATATATGAAACTGAAGTATACTGGAAAACTACAAAAAAAAAAAGCAGTTTATAAATATTGCTAGATTTGCATATTTTTTTTTACATATATACTCATAGTTACATATATAGACATATATGAGGAATAGAAGCTTCCAAACTGTATTTGATTTTTGTGACATTCATCATGGTTATGCCAGTGAAGAGGTTGCTTTCATCTCTGACGATTCAGGTACCTAAAATGCAACATTATACATACCCTGAGCACAAATGGTGTGGGAAATTTGGTGTCTGCATTGCAGATGAGAGAGAATTTTGTAACTCTTGTAAGGACAGTTTATCTTGTTTCCACACAAAATGTCATATGAATTACATCAAGCTACATTGTTTGACTACGTAAAGTGGGCTGTGTGGAAAGAACTTGGGGATTTTTTGCTCTGTGCCTCAGAAAATTCCATAGAAGCCTTGCCTCTCCTCCAGCCCCCTTCCACCCCATGAAAAACCATGATCTTTGTACGTGGTTTACAGACTAAAGGAAATTCAGTCTGTGGAACAATTTTTCATGATAACCATGACCTTTGTATTTCTAACTGACTTGTCTTCTGTAAAATAACACTCCAGATACAGAAGCCAAAAAAGCAAAAACTGAAGAAGATAAATCTGCAGAGGTAGAAGATGGAGATAATCAGGACTCTGGAGAGAAAGAAGGGGAAGAGGAGGATGAAGTGCCCAGTTTACCACTAGGTGTAACAGGTATCCTGTGTTCTCCTTTTCATGTGTGTGCAAAATCCCAAGGTCTAACACTTTCCTTCCCAAGAAAGTTGTAATTTTCAAATGAGCTTTGCCATCAGGTGTTTGGATACATGATGTGACACTGGCAGCTGTACAGTCACCCAGTTACTGTTCTTGGAAATTTGCATTATAGACACACCTGTTGGTCCCAAAATTACTAGTGAAAGTGGTTTTTAAACCTATATGCACACATACTTATCTGTAAAGAAAGAAATCCATGAAGAGCAAGCTGGAGGTGTAGAGCTAGTAAATTTGGCAGAAGTAATACATTCATCTTTATTCTTATTAATTCTGTGTAGTTTTCTTATGAACTCATTAATACAGTGTATTTTGCTAATGTCTTTGGATCTTATGGTAGCATGCCATAAGAAAAAGTCTTTTGATTTTTTTCTTGTCAGTTTGAACTGGTTAATCTCAGATGGCAGATGAAATTGAAGAAATAAGTTTAAATATTTTTCATTTTCCCCCTCACTTCAGGTGCTTTTGAAGACAATTCCTTTGCTTCCTTGGCTGGTTCTGTCAGTGAGAATACATTGAAAGGCATAAATGACATGGGGTTTACACACATGACCGAAATTCAGCATAAAAGTATTAAGCCACTTCTGGAAGGCAGGTAAGAAATAGGCCTTTTTAATCACTCTAATGACCCCAGATGTTTTGTACATTTTGCTGGCAAGCTGCACACATGAATCATGGAATCAAATCATGGAATCATTAAGGTTGGAAAAGACCTCCAGGATCATCGAGTCCAGCCTTTTGCTGACCGATTGCTGTGACCTGCATCTGCCACCAAGCTCTTAGTACCAGCTCCACTGGTCTTCTTTAAGCCATGTTAGGTTTTTACATTGTCAGCATTGATCAGAGTGGGATTGTTCTTTTCTCTGTATTGTCAACTAAATACTTCTTTTTCTGACATTGCTGCTTGCAGGGATATTTTAGCAGCTGCAAAAACAGGCAGTGGAAAAACACTTGCGTTTCTCATTCCTGCAGTAGAGCTCATCTACAAGCTGAAATTTATGCCTAGGAATGGTAAGGCTCTTCATTTCTCAGCTGAATTTTACTGTAATGCAGCCACTCGGGGTTTGGATGAGTTGTAACTGACTCCTGTCTGATTGATGTATTTTTTAGGAACAGGTGTTATTATTCTTTCTCCTACTCGAGAGCTGGCTATGCAAACCTACGGAGTTCTTAAAGAACTTATGAATCATCATGTTCACACCTATGGTCTGATAATGGGGGGCAGTAACAGATCAGCAGAAGCACAGAAGCTTGGAAATGGAATCAACATCATTGTAGCAACACCAGGAAGACTGCTGGATCATATGCAGGTAGATACAATGTTGATGTCCAATCTCATTATTAAAACATAATAAAACTCCTTTCCCTGTCTCACTGCGAATTTGTTAATCTTCCAGAACACTCCAGGTTTCATGTACAAGAACTTGCAGTGTTTGGTAATTGATGAGGCAGATCGAATCTTGGAGGTTGGATTTGAAGAAGAAATGAAACAGATCATAAAACTTTTACCAAGTAAGGAAAAAAAAAAAAGTCTTTCCTGGAAATCACTTGACTAACATTATGTCTTTTTTCTGACTCAATTATTGTAAGAGAAGTCATTAATTTTTATAGTTCTGTAAATGAACTTCGTAGTGGTTGTCTTACTCTGTCTTTTTTTTCTGCTAGCCAGTATATATTACTTGTTCAACGTAATTTATCTGTAGAACAGAGTATATGCTCTTTAGAGATATAAATCTGTTCATATAAAATCCTTTTAGTTTAACATCTACATTTTCTCATTCATTTTTCTCTGCCTGTGTATTTCCTGGAATTCATTGTTTCCTAATAAGGTTTAAATATAAGAAAAAAGGTCTTCTGACTTGCAGTTCATCTTTTTTCATATCTCAAGATCAGTATTTTAAAGAAGCTTAAGTATTTACCTTCAATTTTTATTTTCCTAATTTTTCATTTAGCTATTCCTTGTAATTGATATATTAAAAACAATCTCAGAGTTGTTTTTTTTAAACAATAATATTGTAGTATTCATGGAAATTAATTTAGAATTAGAAGATTGATCTCTGTTTAAGTTGTTTTGTCTAAATTAGATTGAAAATTATTATTACATTTTTACAGCAAAAGAACACTGTGTTTTGATAGCTGCGTTGGGATTTTGAGGGTGATGATGACAGCCAAAGTAAACATGTACACCCCATAATACAACTACACCTCTTTCTTTGTCTAAAAGACTTGCCCAGGGTGGTTTGCAGTTAGAGATTTTATGGACTCGCTATCTGAATTCTTCATTAAAAACTGAGGCTGTCTTTCAAATACTTTTGCAGAGCGCAGACAGACAAT
Source organism: Oreocharis arfaki (assembly GCA_013398015.1). Taxonomy (NCBI): domain Eukaryota; kingdom Metazoa; phylum Chordata; class Aves; order Passeriformes; family Paramythiidae; genus Oreocharis; species Oreocharis arfaki. The sequence continues at coordinate 448,155 of VZRR01003728.1, read as the reverse complement.
GCTTTTCTCTGCCACACAAACCAGAAAGGTTGAAGATCTGGCAAAGATCTCTCTGAAGAAAGAGCCACTGTATGTTGGGGTTGATGACAACAAGGAGACAGCAACAGTAGATGGTCTTGAACAGGTGAGACACAAACGTTCGTGGGTGTGTTCTGTGAACACACCGAGAGCCCTGTGAGGTTTTCACTTGGGGTGCTTCAGATCTGTTTCACTGTTGAACTATTTCGTGTGGTTTTTTCACAAAGTAACCCTTCCCTGATGCAATTGTATTACTGAAAAAAAAGTTTGCTCCTTACTACTTTTATTTAACAATGTTTAAAAAACTTGCAGGGCTACGTAGTGTGTCCATCTGAAAAAAGATTCCTTTTGCTCTTCACGTTCCTCAAGAAGAACCGGAAGAAGAAACTGATGGTATTTTTTTCTTCATGTATGTCAGTGAAGTACCACTATGAATTACTCAACTACATTGATCTGCCTGTTTTGGCCATTCATGTAAGTGTCTTATTGGTTTATTTTTAATTAATATGATAGCACCTGTTAACTCTTACTGATTTTACGTTTGTCTTGTTTGTTTCAGCCCAGTTTTTGTCTGTTTATTGTGTCTAAGAAACAGACACCCTGCTCACAAAACTGATGATGGTTTTGATTAGTCTGTAGAGAATGGAGATAAAGCAAAGATTATGTAATAACAACACTTCAGTAACCAGACTTCGCTGTTTTTTGAGCCAGGGGTGAACATTGATATTAATTTATGCTCTGTATGTAGCAACATTGCTGTTTTCTTCCAAGGGGTTGCCTTTCACGAGCACTAAAACTCCATATGTGGAGCAAAGCTCTTGTCAGATAAATCCAAAATCTCTGATCCCTGAAGTGTTTGGTGCTTTTCCTAAGGCCAGGATGATGTTTGATTTTTTACTATGCCAATTCTTACCTTTTGAATGTGTATTGTAAATTTTTTTTCAAATCCACAAAATGCATAGTTTAGAACAAAGAATTGACTGAAAGTCCATGAAGCAGTTAAAACTAACCACAAAGGTCTTTTCTTATTTTCTTTTTGGGGAAAATTTTTTTTATATTCTTCAATAGAACTGTGGCAAGTACTGGTTTTGTTTGGTTGCTTGGTTGTTTAACCTGTAATCTGTCTAACATATTGATAGACTTACAAATGTCCTTTTTCTGAACTTGAAACATGTATGTTGTCCTCATGAGAGGAATGTTGATGCAATTTTTATTGTTTTGGGAGATACAGGGTAACCCCTGAGAGATGCCTCTTCATGTAACCCTGTGCTGTTCATTTTTTTCTTTGTTTCTTGACTGCAAAATGGTCCTGCTTGGTCTGTACAAGACCACAATTTGGAAAGGTGTCTCAAATTGGTTTTTTTAGTTGCTATTTCATCCCCAGTATGTTTGTTTCTTTTTAGGGCAAGCAGAAACAGACCAAACGTACTACAACGTTCTTCCAGTTCTGCAATGCAGAGTCTGGAATACTGCTGTGCACTGATGTAGCTGCCAGAGGATTGGATATTCCTGAGGTTGATTGGATTGTGCAGTATGACCCTCCAGATGATCCAAAGGTAAGTTAAGGAAATAGACAAGTGTCACAGCAAGAAATCAAATTGTGGCTACAGAGTTTGTTGCAGAGAAAAGCTGAAACTGCTCCTTGACAGAGGTCAGGATTCAGCTGTGATCATATCCAGCTGCTGATTTCTTTCACTCCACCAGCTCCTAGGAAATGCAGCTCCTAGCCAAGACCTGTGTTGCCTTCTTAAGAATTGCTTTTTAAAATACTGTTTGTGCTGTGAAATTAAAATCTAATCAGCTAAACAACCAAACATTTCTCAATAGGAGTGTGAGTTTATGTGTGCATCTCCAAGCTTTTCCAGTTGAAATTTGCTTTTTGTTTAAAGATAATATTCTTGTTTGAATAAACGTCTACTCTAAACAAGTGAAATTCAAAAAACTCAGAAGTTTTGACAAATACACCAGAATCAAGGTTTAATTTTCAGTTACAGCAGACTAAGATGTTTTTTTCTTCAGTAAAAGATAAAATACTTTAGTCAGGGGCTCTCGCTCAGCCTGGTGTTGCTTTGCACCCTCAGCACTTGGTTTCCCTCATGCATGTGTCAGTGCCAAGAAAAAGTCTTAAAAATAATGAACGATGCATTACATTATATTGAGGTTCACTTTGGTGTATTTTTTGTTGATTGTTAAGCCTGCCTGACGTTGTTGCTTGTTACTCTTTCCAAAAGGAATATATCCATCGTGTTGGTAGGACTGCCAGAGGAATAAACGGTAGAGGACACGCTCTGCTCATTTTACGCCCAGAAGAACTGGGCTTCCTTCGCTACCTAAAACAAGCCAGGGTAAACTTTATGTCTACATTAATGTTTTTTTTTTTTACTGTGCATCCAGTTTTTAAAGGCAAAAACCTTTAAAAAGATTTGTTTTGTGTTGTTTTTTCAAAGTTCAGTTTCGTTTTGGTTAATTCCAGAAGAAGCACGACCTTCTAAGGGCAATCATTTTAATAGGATAGAACTGCACAGAGTTTCTTGTTTGCTCTCCTTATGGGCTTGTTTTGTGAGTTGTAACTAAAGTGGTTTAACTCCTAAAGCAAAAGTGGTAAAAAACAGTGTCATACTGAGTGTCTCTATTACTCTAGCTTAAAGGAAGTGGTAATACTGTCATATTGATGTAAAGGCACTTTACAGATACGGCCGTGGTATTAAAAAAATTTGTTATCTAGCAGGTTGTTTTCTGTTTGTCCTTGGTCTTAAACACATTCACTATATTTACACAGTGTAAATAATTTTGATATTTCATTTCTTCTTTTGTTTTTAAGGTACCACTAAGTGAATTTGAGTTCTCTTGGTCAAAAATTTCAGACATCCAGTCTCAGGTATGACATGGCTTTATACTTCAGCTGCTTTGAATATCTTTGTTATAATTTGCATGAAGAATGTTACAGTCTGTAATGACTGCAGCTCACAAAGATGTGTGCTTGTTTAGGAATGTTAGTATATAGTCCATATGTGTTTTTACTTAGCTGGTGTTAATAAAGCCCAGCATCAGCTAAATTTCTTTTGTGCTCCTGTGCTACAAAAGTAGCCAAGGAACACAGAGTTGGGTGGGACAGTGTAGATAATTCTGAAGATACGAACTTCTGTTGTTGATTACTTCTATGAATCATTCTTTTGAAAAGAGCTCTGTAAAGTTCTTTGCAGTAACTTGAATTTAAAATAGCAAATACAAGAAGCAGTGAAGACAGTCCTTACACAGAGAGGTTCCTAATTAAGCGTAATCAGGAAGAAATGTAGCTCATTTTTAGAATGCTGAATTAATGTACGTTAAACATCAAATGAGACGCTGGGATCTAATGAGTACTGGGAACTTTGCCCACATCAAATAAAGTGTCTCAGTCTACACTTGTGTATCTGCATTTTTGGTCTAGAATAAATATTGCTGATTGCACAATGCATTTGCACCATAATAGATAAGACTGTGCACAGAATTGCATGGAATCACACAGTTCAGATGTCAGGCCGGAGAGCATCCTGCCATTGTCCACTAATTCTCATACATATGGTTTCATGGTGTGGCTGTATTGTCCTTCTTGGTAAACTTGTTTGGTATTACTTGATTAACAGTTTAATATTTCTGTAAATTTTCGTATTGCTGAGGCTTTGTTTGTACTGTAACTCAGCATCAGGCTTTTTCGTCCCTCTACTTGTTTATAAAAGCATTTTTACGCCTATATGTGCATTCTGCTATCACAAGACGGTTTTGCTGAAGTGAAGAGTGAATGTCATTGCCACTCACACAGAAAATAATCTTTTGAATATAATTTATAGAGTTTTAACAGCTGTAATTATTTATGTCTCTTGTGGGATTTTTTTTTCCCTCACCAGCTGGAAAAACTGATAGAGAAGAACTACTTCCTGCACAAGTCAGCCCAGGAGGCATACAAAGCTTACATCAGAGCTTATGACTCCCATTCTCTGAAGCAGATCTATGATGTCAATAATTTGGACCTTCCCAAAGTCAGCCTTTCATTTGGTTTTAAAGTTCCTCCATTTGTTGACCTCAGTATCCTTTTACTGCAGCGTTTCAAACCTGAATTTCTGCATTATAAATGTTCAGTGCAACTTGCTGAATTCCTACGATACCTCAAGTTCTGCTGTTTTTTTGTTGTTGGGGTTGGGTTTTTTCTGCTCTTATTCGTAAAAATGCATCATACTCCAACAGTACTTTATCAAAGGAAATGTAAATATTGCAAATATTATAACTGCAAAAGTGCCTACAAACATCTCTTTTAGCACATGTCCATGGTTTACGTGCTTCATTTGGTGTGGGGCAGATACTGGAATGCATCCATGTTCCAAAGTATTGTTCTCCTCCATGCAAAATTATTTTCATTGAAATCTGCTTGCTTAAGTTTTATAGTCATGGAATATTGACATAGAGGGGCAAGAGCAGGAAATAGAAGACTGTACCTAAATTACTGTCAAAACTGACTGGATGGAATTTGAAGCAGTTGTACTTTGGACAGTTTAACTGGACAGCTGGAGGAGTATTTAGAACCACGGGCACAAAGTTCTGGGTTTCTCTGTAATTAGGCAGCTCAGCTTTTTTTGTAATTCTGTTATTTTTTTCTCACGTCAGTAACCCTTACGAACTCCAAAATGCAGTATTTCAAATTACTTCTTTTAAGTTCTTTAACCAATAAAATTTCAGATGTGAACAGCAACCATGGCAGAAGACTACAGAAAAGAGGTGGAGGTGGGGGATTTGGCTACCAGAAATCAAAGAACGTCCACAAGGCAAAAATCTTCAAACACATCAGCAAGAAATCTGACAATCGGCAGTTTTCTCGTTAATTACAGTCATTAAAATGCCTTGGGACCTTGGAATAGCCTACCTTGGTCAAAACCATCTGGCAGTTACTTCCAATTTAAACAGCTCCTTTCACATTTTTAGGTCTCTTTAAGGATTTTTTTTTTTTTTTTTCTGGGAAGATCTTTTATTTTTCACTTCGGGAAGACTCTTTGGAACTGAGGGTAAAGGAGAGTATGGCCAGCTAATTTTGCCATACTTGTTGTAAGGAAGAAGATCATTTAAATTCTCTTAAGTCAATACTACAGAGATTTTTATTAAAGAAAGGAAGACTACTTTTAGGTTTTCAAGAAGAATTTTCTTTACATTTACCCTTCTTTCTATGCATACCTCTGAAAATTGTTAGAGTGGACAACATAAGGACATTGTGAGATAAAAAGGTTTTGCTCACATGAATCATTGCAAGGGATTTTAATGCTACAGAACTCTGCTTTGGCCATCAAATATGCTGAAGAATATAGGAAGATTCCTTTAGGACTGAACCATGGATGGATGATTAAGGCTGTATGAGCTTGTGATTAATTTCAGCCATGGTATCTGTATAACAAGTACAGTGTCCAAAATAAAAAAAAATCTCTTACACAAATTCTGGGACATGATTAATACTGGTTTAATGTCAAAATATAATGGGAACACTCTGGTGAAATATTTGGTTTTCCATTACATTCAGTTTAAATCTGAATTTATTCATCTAGTGATGTCTAGTGTATTCTGCAAAGAATTAAGGAAAGCAGATTACATAAATTGAAGCACTCAGCCCAGGTAGTGTTTTTAAGATGCATCATAACCTTGAGGAAGTGAGAAGTTCTGCAGTTGTATCTTATAAATTGCAAAAGTGTATTGCTTTTAGGTTTTAATACACCAGATCAGTGATGGGCAAAGTCAGAGATACTCCCACAGGACTGAGGGGGTGGAGAGGCTTAGCAAGAGGAAAAAGTGAAATGGGGTATAAGTGTACTAGAAGGGTATCTTGAAGGAAGAATGTAAAAGACTGAAATGGGAGAGGATGGAACACATAGCACGGATAGGAAAAAGTGTGGAGACTTCAGTACAAGAAGAATACACAGGTTGGGTAAAAGAGTAATTGTATTACACGTGTTATTTCCATCTCTGCCATTGTAGCAGTAGGTAACTGCTCTTAGGAGGCTACAGTGGTGGGGCGAAGTGTTTAAAAAGTGTTCATGCTTCAGTGAAAGACTAAAATGTCACAGAATCCAGAAATGTGGCCACATGCAATTACAGTAGAACAGCTTTTACATTTAAAATGTAACCCAAGAGCAGTTATGAATACAAAAGCATAAATAGTTATTCCAATATAAATTGGAATGTTATTTCTTAGGTCTTCTGAAGCATCATGTCAGATTTAAAACTGATACATGCACTGAAGTATTTTTAAAAAAACACATCAGTGACCTTTCTTTTCATCCTTGGGGAAAGCAGATAATTTTTGGGGGGGAGAAGTAATAGGGCCATTCAGTTGCTAGTGCTTCCACCATTCAGAATTGAGCATTGCCTGGTTTTCTCTCTTTTATGAAATGGCTGACTTTAGACCCTAATGAGTTTTTTAAGATTTTTTAATGTCAAAATAATTTTGTTACTAGAATTTGAATGTCTTGTGCTTTTGAGCTTGCAATGAAATAGCAAAATCTCCTCTGAAGGGTAAACAGTGCTAAACATGATGCCTGTCTCGTTGAGTTCTAATCTTTGATTCTGGGTTTTCTTTTAAGTTTATAAATGATAGATGTCAAAGTAATTCTCATGTCCTTATTAACAGCACGTTTTAGGAGTTATCTCTTAGATCTACCTCATCAGACAGTTTTAAGGCTTCTGTTTATACCTGCCAGCTGTGTAGTTACTGTATGGGAATTAACTTTCAAAAAAGCAAAAGAAACGCTGAGGGACTCATTAGATGAACTGCAAAATTAATTGCTTGGAAAGAGATGTAAGCAATGCTGCAGTAAACCACTGTGAAGATCAGAGCGTGTTTATGTGGGCAGAAGCGGTGGCTGCAATAGTTTGGACTATTTGGAACAGGAATAGAGCTGGGATGTGGAGTCAGTGACCATCTGTCTGACTATGTGATCATGGCCAGAACTGGTTGGGCTTAAAAACACATCAAAATCCCTGCCACTTCTCTGTGTAAGCAAAGGCCTGCCCCTCGGAGAGCTGCTTCTACCTGTCCCTGTTTTGGGAACAGCAGGCTGACTGCTTTCCCAGCAGTTTCAATACTCCAGCTCCACCTAATTTCTTCTTTGGAAGAGCGGAGGCACTGTCAGCTTCTAAGGTCTGATATGTGGAAAACTGACAAAGAGCCTGCACCACTCCTCCCTGTGATATCTGGTTTGCTTCATCCGAATGTCTGAATTTTCTAATACGAAGAAATCTTTGAAACAATCTTACCTGGGGGATAGAAAGACTGGATGGTATTCCTCTAGGGTAAAAGTAGCTTAAACTGAAGAAAAAAATGTTAACACTGTTAATTAAACATAGATGTGTAATGGCTGCACCCTGCCTGTAGTAGCTACATAGTCAGCTCTAATTTCCTGATTAAGCAGAAGAGAAATTCATGAGCTGAGACTAACTGGGAATTAAAAGCTTCCTGTCTTGTAGCAATGCAATTACCTTTTGCTTTGTTTATGAAATCATAAATGACAAATAGTTTCTGATGAAGTATCTGTGTATTGGGCAGCATCTATTCCACGGTGGTATTGCAAGAAGTGCAAAAGATTGTCAGACTGATTGGAAATCTAACGTTTCCTTTGCAGCTTCCCCTGTTATCAATCTTGTGAGCAGTTAATAGACCTCAGCCATCAGGCTCTCAAGGCTTGTCTCGTAACAGTGACCGATCAGTTGGGGACTAATATCCTGTGCCTTGAGAAATTGCTTTCTTCCTCTGAGAACCTTGACAAAGAAATTGGACTCTTTAAACCACTTAAGGGGGTGATCAAAACTGTCCCGCTTGAACTGGGTGATGTTTTTGACAGTTCTTGGAACAGGCCCATAAAGGAGAACTCAGCAGCCACGCTACTGCTCATAATCATGAAAAATCTTGTCATGATCTGAGTTTCCTGTGCCGTAAAGCTGCCGAGTTATAGACAAGCACAATGCTGGTCACAAAGTGTTGCCATCAAATTTTTCAGGGTGAATGTCACAGGTAGAGGGCACCTTTATTGACACTGTAGAGCAAGAATAGTTGAGAACTGGGTAAGATATTATCTACTGAGGTCTGCTATAAATAAGAAGTATGTTTATATTGTGGCAGTAATTAGCCTTTTTGTTTGATGTATGATTTGATGACTCAATTTAAGTAAGCTACCCAAGCTTTGGATACTGTGATGATTTGCTTTCGAGCCAGTGACCAGAGGCTCAGGGAAAGCAAGCTCTCACAGGAAGGGTGAAAAGGACTGTGATGTTAAAAAGTAACATTTTAGTAGAGGAAGACAGGGTGCTGACAGGACACTGCACAGGTCTGTGACTTTTGGTTTTAGTTCTACCATTGCCCTGTTTAGGAGATCACTGTCCAGTTACTTCCACTGCCCAAAACTTAGAAAGGATTTTACAGAGCCCTGAAAACAGCCAGAAAAGACCCAGTTATTAGCCTTTGAAAGCGGGGTTGGGTGTTGGATTTGGGCTTTCTTTCAAATTAATGCTGAAAGAAGCCTAAAATCAAGGGGTTAGGCATACAGAATAAAGTCTGTCACTGCTCCTGGCTTTTGCTCTATTAGCTTGATTTTCTCAGAATTTTAGCTGACAGGAGAATTCATGCAACACTTTCTGAGGCTTTCATTTGTCCGATGCTTTTAGATTTATAGAAGATGTTAAGCCTGGACAATAAGAATCCAGCCTCTTGAACTGGAATGCTCTTAGCTGCTAAAAAATCTGCTGGCTTGCATCAAAGTCATAAATACCGTGAAGTTACTTCTGTCAAATCTCTTTATTGCACAGCCACGTGGGGAAGAGATTACTTTTTTTTTTTTTTTGCTCCTCTTAGCCACCACGATAAACTTTTGCTATGGAGTTGTGAGGAGAGGTAGAGGGAAGATGCCATTAGAAGAAGGGAAGACAAATGGGAAATCGGGGTCCTGTCTAGCAACACATTCACTTTGCTATATCGGTGTCATCCAGCTTAAGAACTGCATTCACTTTTCAAAAAAAACCCCAGAACCTTAGCATACTCTCCAACAGCAGTTCATCTTCCCAAACACTTTTGTAAGCTGCAACACTGAAAAACATAACTGTCTATTATTTTTTCCCATTTGGTCAGAATTTAAAAAAAAAAAAAAAAAAGGGAAAATTGTAGGCTCTGCAAAATCCTGTATAACAGTTACAAAACTTCCAAACTCTCCTCTCTGTTTTGGCTGTCAGCTGAAGATGTTGAGCCACCCAGGGATTTCTGGGCTCTTCTATGAGTGGTTGCAATCACATATGAATGTTCTTATTATTAATAAAATCAATACTAGCAGGGATTTATGTGACATCTAGACTCTCCACCACATTTGCAATCGTAAAAGTATGGAATCAGCTATCAAAGGACTTTGGAAGGTTTATTTTTTGTCTTGAGCTGAAATTTTCTAGATACTTCTCAAATTAATTGCAGGATTTATAAAACTGCCTTCTAAACAATGCTTTAGAAAGGAGGCTGGTTTTCTATTAAAGAGCTAACAGAGTACAGAGGATGGAAAAAAACTGCATCTGCTAGAAGCTTTCGTAGCACTTTTGAATCTAAAACAAAAAATGGAATATAAGCAAAGACATTCAAGTTCACCGTAGTCCCTTTATAATAGTCTAAAAATAATCTGCCTCTAACAGATAAACCCAAACTTCTGGAAAATGTAACATTAAATTTTATATATTTGCTATCAAAATACAGCATCACTTCACAAAATTGGTTGAAATTGTGTTATCTGGATGAATCATCACCCTCCAGAGCTGTTCCTAAGCTGCATGCTGTCCTTGGAAGTGCTTGGAAACAGGGCTCTGTAACAAAGCTGGCCTGGGCAGCTGCTCTCTGGGGAAGACAGACCACAGCAGAGCAAAGGGGAGCTTGGACAGGAATTACACAGATGTAGCAAGGGTTAGGACAAGCTAAGAACTTTCAGACTTACAGAAAAAAGTATTATGACAAGACTGATGCAGTCTATGAAAAGATGCAGTCAAAGAGAGTCCTGAAGTGATGTTTGGTCAAGTGATGAGGACTAGGGAAAACGTTTTGAAATTCCTCACCTCTGTCACAAGTCCTTTTCCCATCAGTTCTCAGGTAAATAGGGAAAAGTGAGAATGGGTGCAAAGGAAGATGTAAAGTATTTAGACTTACAAGAGATTGCTATTTTCCACCCTTTTGTGTTTTGCATCCCTCAGATTTCTCAGCCCACAAAGCACCAAACTTCCAGATAGATTACATTCCCTTGTATTCACTGTTAATTATATTGTCCACCTCCAAGCCCTCGGTCATGTATTTGCTTATTTTAGGAGCAATTAAATAGTTGGTGGGAGCACTGAGGGAACGTGGCAGGAAGGGGCCACGTTTCCATGGGGAGAAGGGGCTGTCCTGTAGCCTCATGGGGAGAAGAGGGTGTCTCGTAACACCTGGGTCTGTGGGACACAGACTATCGCTGTCTACTCAGCCCTAGTGAGGCCACGTCTGAGCACCGTGTCCAGTTCTGGGCTCATCAGCACAGGAAAGACAAGGAGGTACTGGAGAGGGTCCAGCAGAGGCCACAAAGATGATGAGGGGTCTGGAGCATCTCTCTTATAAGGAGACACTGCGGGAGCTGGTCCAGTTTAGTCTGGAGAAGAGAAGACTGAGCGGGGATCTCATTAATGCACATTAATATCTCTAAGGCAGATGCCAAGAGGATGGTCCCAGACTGTTTTCAGTGGTGCCCTAAGACAGGACAAGGAGTAACGGCCATAAACCAAAACACAAGAAGTTTAACCTCAACGTGAGGAAGAGCTTCTTTACACTGAGGTTGGCAGAGCACTGAAACACCTGCCTAGGGAGGGTGTGGAGTCTCCCTCTCCGGAGACATTCCAAACCCACCTGACACCTGCCCGAGGTGACCCTGCCTGGGCAGGGCGGTGGGACGGACTGATCTCGAGCGGTCCCTTCCAGCCCCGGCGGTTCTGTGATTCCGAGAGCAGCGGGAGTCTCGCCCCTCACGGGGCCGGGGGCAGCAGCCGGGGAGGCGGCGCCTCCCGCCACCCCACACGGACCGGCCGCGCCGCCGCCCCCGAGGCGGCCGCTGGGGCGGAGCAGCAGCGGTGGTGCCGCCCGCCCGTCCTCGCTGCCCGTGCCGGAGCCTCGCCACGGTCCTGCCGCGCCTCCTTCCCTTCTCCAGCCGCCTGGGATGGGCGTGCGGA
>VZRR01003728.1:316118-436898 GCA_013398015.1 Oreocharis arfaki | reverse complement strand
GAGCGGCGGGCGGGAGCCGCGGGCAGCGCTGGCGCGGCGGCACATGGCGGGCGGCCGCTGAGCGGAGGCGCGTCCCGGTGTGGGGCTCCCGCTCGCCGGCAGCGGGGCTGGGGACAGTGCCGGCGGCCTGGGAAGGGGCAGCACTGAGGGGTCGAGCCCCGGTCCCAGGCATGGCGGAGACCCTGAGCCCCTGCTCCCCACGGGGCCAGTGCCAGCCCGGCATGGGCGCCAACACCTCGTCCGCCAACATGGACACCAACGCCTCCTCCTCGGTGGTGGGCGGCAGCGCTTGGAGGGGCCGGGAGCCCTTCTCCATCTTCACCGTCCTCATCCTGACCCTGCTGGTGCTCCTGACCGTGGCCACCTTCCTCTGGAACCTGCTGGTGCTGGCGACCATCCTGCGAGTGAAGGCCTTCCACCGGGTGCCCCACAACCTGGTGGCCTCCACGGCGGTGTCGGACGTGCTGGTGGCGGCCCTGGTGATGCCGCTGAGCCTGGTGAAGGAGCTGTCGGCCGGGCGGCGGTGGCGGCTGGGCCGGGAGCTGTGCCTCGTGTGGGTGTGCTTCGACGTGCTGTGCTGCACGGCCAGCATCTGGAACGTGACGGCCATCGCCCTGGACCGCTACTGGTCCATCACCCGGCAGCTGCAGTACACGCTGCTCGCCCGCCGCCGCATCTCCAATGTCATGATCGCTCTCACCTGGCTGCTCTCCGCCGCCATCTCCCTCGCCCCGCTCCTGGGCTGGGGGGAGACCTACAGCCCCGAGCAGGAGCGCTGCCAGGTCAGCCAGGACCCGTCCTACACCATCGTCTCCACGGGCGGCGCGTTCTACCTGCCCCTCTGCGTGGTGCTCTTCGTCTACTGGAAGATCTACAAGGCGTCCAAGTTCCACATGGGGGGCCGCAAGAGGAACGCCGTGGTGCCCCTGCCGGAGGCTGCCCAGGTAAGTCTGGGGAAGGAGAGGGAGCCCCTGCTGCTCCCCCAGGCACTGCCATCCCGCTTCTCGTCTGCTCCCGGCCCTCACCCCTGCGATGGTGGGTTCGGCACAGCGAGGAGGCTGCGAGGTGCCCTGGGGCTCCCGTGTGAGTTTAACTTTGTCACAGACTGGACGTGAGCAGTAATTAGCCAGTCAAATAGTGCAGCTCTTGGAGAAGAGCTTTATTCTCATTTTTGCCTGGTGGGTTTTAAGAGTAAGAGACAGGTACATTCACTGCCAGTTGATAAAGACATTTGAAAATGGCTTCTTTACTCAGAATTTGCCGTTCCTTGGGGGGGTTTTTTCCTCTTTATTTTTTTCACAGCGTTGGTGGGGTAAAAAAAGACATAAAAAGATTCCTAGGTCCTGTACCGCGTAAATGCATGCACATTTATCTACGAGCACAGACTTTGTGTGTCTGAGTAGATTTTGATAAGCAAATTACACGCTATAGACAATATATATACATAGAGAGAGAGATGTGCTTGGGCTATTTTACCTTGCATACTGCTCGCTGCATAATGTTGAAGTAATGAGCAATTAATTGTTTCTGGTTTAAAATTACCTGCTGTTTTAAAAAAACGTGTTCTCCTTATCCCAAAGACTGTCTGTAATCCTGCGGTGCCCTAGCCATTTGGGAGGTCTCCTTCATTTTGGGGATACACCTTGCAGACAGGAAAGCTGTGTCCCTTCAGAAGGGTTGGGGTTAGCTCCTTGTGCTCCGGGGAGAGTCAGGCTCTGTGCATGATGCTGCTGTCACCCATTCCATGCCTCCACCGTGCTTGGCAGTGCTCTCTGTAAACTCTCCTTGCTTTCTGTCACCTACTCGTACTCTCGCTCCTACCAGTCTATGTTTTTGTGATTGTTGTACTTCCTAAGCCCGGTCCCTTCCCAGTAGCCAAAGATGTGGATGTTAGAGATACCTACAGAGAACCTTTCTGCTCAACTGGGGCTAATCCTGCATGGCCTCATTCCCCTGCTAAATCCTTCTCTCTGATTTGGAGTCTCTCCTTCCTTGGAGTCAAGGAAGCACATTATTGTGGTCACAAGTAAGAGTCTAGGTTGTGTCCCCAGATTCTTGCAACAGATAACTGCGCTGGCAATTGTGATTAGATTTGCAGATTTGGGTCATAATGTCTTAAAGATACTATTAATATATACTGATTTATGAAGGTGTCTTCTATGCAAAAGCAAAATTTTGTTATGAAAGTTGAGAATGTCTCCTCTAGTGGCATTTTTTCCCCTACGATCTTCAGCCCTTAGTTTGCACCAAATCTCTTTCAAATTGTTTTAGGTATGATGTATGTATTGTTTGGAGTTAATTTATTATCTTTTCAAGCACAAAAGCCAGCTGATTATTTGTAGTGGTTTTGCATGCTCTGCCTTTTGCATACACACATACCCATACAGGACTAGTTGTTTGGAATCTAAAATTCCAGGAAGCTAAATAGGCTGAGGGACTGCTGCTCAAGCCCGTGGAGAGACACATCATACGGCAGTTTTAGCAGGAAAGAGTCTGGCTGCAAACTGCCATAGTTCTGTCTGCAAGAGCCCCTGCGTGGGCCCAGCATGGCTGGCAGGTAACTGCTTTTTGCTGATGCGATTTCTGGGGGCTGGTTTAGGCTGCACTGACGAAAGAGCTCTGTCAGAGTGAGCTAAACACCCACTTTGGAGGGGTTATTGCAATACCAGCAAATGCTCAAGCCGGTTGTTCTTCATCTGTCTTGTATTGGTGTGATTGACAAATTAACTTCTTTTATAACAGGGATTCTTGAATCTGCAATTGGTACGTAGTGGCAGCTTCCCCCATTGTCCCAGCAGCTCCGTTTTCTGACTTAAATTAAAAGACTTCTGTGATTCAGATGCAAACTTTACTTCTCACCTAAAGGAAGAGCTGATGCACACATGTACATTAAATGAACTCGTGGATCAAGTGAGTAGGCATTCAGGATGCAGTTCTTGTTTTCTTTCTAAATTAAGATACTGAGATTTACTCACCAAGTGTTATCCTGATCTTATTTAGGCTTGTGGTAGTAGGATCCATCACATGCATAGGAAGAGTAGCAGTTCCCCAGTGAATTCTGGAGGGCAATCCTCACTCACATCACTACTGTTCTTTGGCAAAACATGCAAACACAAAGGTAACATTGCCAAGCTTTGCTTTTCCACATGCAGGGGTGATCAGGCTGTCAGCGTCAGCTCTCTCCTCTCTGATGGGGCAAATTCTGTTCTGCTTCTCATGGTTTGCCCATAAAATCATTCTTATTTTCCTTTTCTTTCTCCCTTAATGTCTCTCCACCCTCTACTTTCTTCCATCTCTTCCTTCTCAGAGAACGCTCGCCTGTCATGCTCACCCTGGCAACATTTTCCTTCTGTCACTGTGACTCTGGATGTGAATTCCCCTCTGTATCTATGTCAGTTCTCACTCCAGGTGCCCTGCACCAGTTGATCTGAGGAATACTAGCGGGGCTTTTTTTGGCAGGCGATGCCAAAGGCTGGCAGTGCTTCGCATTCTGGAGGTGAGCAATAACAGCAGTGATCCCTGCTGGGAGAGACGTCTGTGTTGCACTCAGGAGTGAGCTGTCAGGTAGTGCTGGATTGGAGCTGCACAGCAGGGCTGCAGTTTGTGCCCTGAGGTACCAGTTGGTCCATTCTGGCAAGTCTAAGGACAAGAAAAGGTCTGAGTTCATAGCACTCAGATGCCAGTAGAGATGCCTTGGAAAAAACAAATGCATAAAGTGGAGCAGTGAGGGTGGTACCTTGATGTTTGTCAGCCAACAGAGTCAGGCACCAAAGTGCTCTGCAGGTTGCCACTATATATATGTGTGTATATATATATATAATGCTTATTTTTTTTCCCAGAGAAAGGACATTTCTCTGAAACTGGGAGTTGGCATACATACCTTATGTTCCTCCACTCTGACAGAGTTGCAAAAAAGAATAATTACAAAATAACTATTTTGAGTCATTCTTTGGTTAAAATTTTTTTTTTTTTTTTTGAACAACAGTTTTCAAAACCTTTAAAAAATTCAGGTGAGGGAGATGGACATGAAACATCTGAGATGCTTCAGGTCTTAATGAGAGCTTGGTTTTTTGCTTTCCTTTGAAATAAAATAATTGCCAAATTGGGATCCTAAAGTAAGGTGGTGCTTCTATAATTGTTTTTTTGCTAATTATGAAACTCCCTAAAAAGTGAATTCTGCAGGCAACACTGACGTGGGTGGCCCTCATTGAAAACCTGGTGACATATCATCAGTGACAGAGAGCTATGCTCTGTCACACTTTGTTGACAGTGGGCAATAATTCTCTCTCTAAACAGTCCAATTGAAATAAATGAGACTGCTTGAAAAACAGCAGATACTGCTGGATAGTGCCCTTTTAAATCAGTGAAATCCCCTGCAGCATAGGGATAGCCCAGCAAAACCAAGGATGACGGGATCTGAATGTCTGGGTTACTTACAAGTAGCAATTGCAAAATCGGGTTTAAATTTTCATACGAGGAGTTAAAAATCAAGTTCTGTTGATGATTGTTTTTTTTTTTTGTTGGTTTTGTTTGGTTTTTTTCTTTCTCCCCTCTCAAAGTACTTGTATAGTGCATAAAACATTAGGCATGATCCAAACCTTAGAGTTTTGTGAGAGTCCTTCCCACTTTGTATAAGATCAGGCCCCAGGGCTCCAGTGGTGCTGTGTTGTTCTGCACCTTGGCCCATTCAGCCTCTCCAGCTCACTTAACCAGTCAGGACAACGTGGGAGAGAAAATAGATTTTCCTTCTCTGAAGGGGTCACAGGACTTTCATTTCTTATTTCTGCCTCTGTACAAGTAGAAGAGATGGGTCAGGAAACAAAGTTCAGCTGTTCAGAAGAGTTGCAAAACACGTCCAAAAAAGAGTGAGGCAGGAAGCAAAGTGGAGTGGGTAGTGATTTCCTGGGAGAAATACAGAATTAGTCCTGCTTACAGCAGATGTAAATCCTGTGAGAGAACGTGGGTGTTCTTCTCCCTGTCAAATGAACTGTTTGTCATGTTGGTGGAGCATCCAAGAGAGTGCATACATTTCTGTGTTTTGATCCTTTGTTGTGCATTTAGTTTCTCATGTTCTTGTTCAAAGAGAAGTGTGCCAGGGCTGCACTGAGGCAGTAATGACCTTTGCTGAATCACACTGTGATAGGCAAAGCTCTGGATTTGTGGTAGTAAGCCAGATTTGATTGATGTTTATAATCTTTACTGTTGTTTTGTTATTGCAGACCCTGCAGGTGCAGGACAAACACACACAGAGCACCTGCCACGAAGGACCGGTAGTAACAGTCATTAAAGCTATAAGGAACATTTTAAATCAAGGGATTTTGTCACAAGCTCCTTAATGGCATATTTGCTGTGACATTCTAGGAACACAGGAATTGGGAACGTACAGCTCTGGGAACATGTAGCCATTTAATAGCAGTAATTTACTGGGGACAGACAAACAAGAGAAGGGGCATTGAACTGTAAGTGCTCATCAACGTACAGAAGAATAAATTCTGGAACTAAAACCAGACTCCTTTGTGTCTGTAGAAGGATTTTTACTTGAGCTCATTTCCTTCGTGTACTCTCTATTATTCTCACAGAAAAGCAGTCATGTCTGGACTTCTCAGAGCCCTTGTCCTGGAAATAGCTGATTTCATGAATTCAGAACCAAATTCTGGCCTCAGAGTAGCAGTCCTTTCATACCAGCTATTTCCCCAGTGCTCCTGACTCACAGCTCCTGGAGCAGTGCCTGGGCAGATGGAAGGAAATCTGGGGGCAGAGTATGCTGCTAGACACCGAGTGAGAACAGTGTGCAGCACTGCAGAGATGTCCAAGGCATCTCCATGGACTTGGGAGATGGAGATGCTCTGATTTACAGTCTGTGACCACCTCTTCTGCTGTCACAGCCTGCTTGCTGGTGCTCATCAGTAAGCCCAAAATGGGGGTAAAGGTTCTATACTTGCCCTTTGTTCTGCATGGTGCAGGGATAAAGCTCAGGTGTTGTGACTTAGGCTGGAAACTGGAGTGATGCAAAGCCTCCGGGACTGGCACTGGGAACTGCAGGTTTGGAACAGTTGGAGCCATGTTTAGCTCTAGCAAGCCACAGCTGGCAAGGCTGGAAAGCAGCTATGTAATCTTTTTGGGCTGTGCTCTTGTTCAGACAATTCCGAGTGATGGTGGATTACCCCATGCCTGCATAAGGGAGGGAATCCTTCAGCTGGACACTGAGAGCGTGGAGAGCTGAATTTCCACACCGCTCCCAAGGTTTAAATGCCTGTCTGCTGTGCAGACTGAGACCTGGCTGAGCAGGGATACTTGTTACCTTTTCAAGAACATTTTGTAAATCCTTTTCAAAGGATTTCATATGGAGAATTGAAGAAAAATATCTCCAGTCTGCCACAGATGTTTGCACATTTACTTAATAGAAGGTTCCATAAGAGATGCTATTATTTTTCTTCAAGGACCACACTGCTATTTTCACTGCTGTTACTATTTTTACTGTCATTACAACACAACTTAGAAATCCCAGGCAGAACTAGTCAAAAAATAAATGAAAAAAGCAGCTGTGAGAACAGAGAAAGTAGAAATTACGTAAGCAGGAAGACAACTGCTGTCCCATAATTTACAAAATGTACCATGATCTATTTTCACTTGCTGTTTAGTATTCAGAGGCCTGACCTAACAACCAGTTAAGTTTGTAAAAACTCCTCTGACTTCAGTAGGAGCTTGACCAGGCTGTAAATGCTGACTTCATTATGGGAAACACCTGAGGCCTGTGGTACATTCTAGCAAAAGAAATGAAATAATTTTTTCTTACAACATGTAATTAAGTGATAAAAGGGTCATTGCTAGTAAATTATGCAGTCAGAAGTAGTGAGAAGGCTCTGATTCAATGATAGCACACAACAAGCTCCATCTTTTGAGCAAGAGTTAAAGGTTAAATACAGTACCAAACTCTGCCTGATGCTCGTGACGAAGTCCTTTGTATGGCTCTTCCCAAGAGGCACTTATGTAACTATTCCTCAGGGCTAAGACATAATCTTTCAGGGTTGCTTGTCACAGATTTGTCCTCATGTCATACATTCATCCCTTTTTGCAGAGTGTGATTAAGGACGTGCAGAGCAGGTCCTTCTGCAGACAAATGGTGTGATCCTTGCTACATGAGGGGTGTCCCATTTTAATTGCCAGAACAGATGTGATTTTCATTTTCCTCCATTATTTGCCTGCGCCCATAATCTGCTGCTCTTACATTCTGCAGCTCTGTCTCATGTCTGAGGGTGCAGACAGGGATATCCATCCTGAAGAGTGATTGTTCAGCTGCTGCCAGTGCTTCTCTGTCTGAATTGCTGTGCTCATACTGAGTGGAGGCCCTCCATCTATTACACAGGTGGCTCATGCGTGTGGAATATGTGGCTAATTTGACAGTGAGCCATCTTTGGAGTGGTGTCAAAGTCTTGCAGTGCCTGTGAATTATAACTCAGGCATTAGAGCCTTAAACTGTTGCTTTTATTGCACCCTCTTCATAACTATAGTGCCTAGGAGAACTTTAATATCACAGATACTTCAATCTTCAGATTAAAATCACTTGGGAGTGTCGTCATCTGGTCATACTCAAAGCACATGAATAACTTCTGCCCAGAAGCTGTTTGCCCCAGAGCACTGTGCTGTGCTCACTGCAGAGATGAATGTCTTGCCCTTAGTGAGAGGAGACAAGAAGCACGGTCGACAGCCTGGAGTAGCTGAAATTTTTTCGTCTCTTACATAACTTCTGCTGAAGCCAGAGTTTGAACTGAAGGCCAATTGAAATGGTGTTGTTCTGGCAGTGGAGTACTTTTTGAGAAAATACAGAATCACAGAATGGTTGAGGTTGGAAGGAACCTCTGGAGATCATCTAATCCAAGGCCCCTGCTAAAGCAGTTCACCTAGAGCAGGTCTAAAGGCCGTGTAGCAGCATGAGTGTGGTGCAGGGATGGGCAGCAGGCACAGGCCTTTGTTAGCTGGCCTTAACAACCTGATTTCCCCCTAGGTATGAAGGCATCCAATAAAATAAACTGAACAAGAATCCCACAGCATACATGGCACCAAATAATCTTTATTTAACTCTGTTTGTCAGTTACACTTGGCAGCTTTTCCAGTGTAATGAGAAGCCTGGTAACTTTGGCACTCTGGGGCATTTTCTCTCTTTTAGCATGGAAGGAATGGAGTTCAGGCCTTTTGTGGTAGGTGCACAGATGTTGTGCTGTCATTTAAAAGTAATACTTCACTCAAACAAACTGTCCTGGTAAGAAACTGTGTTTGCTTTTGTTTGAGGTGAAGGAAGCTTCGCAGGAACCACAGATGGTGTTTACAGCTCGTCGTGCAGCTATCACTTTCCAGACAGATGGAGAAACATGGAGAGAACAGAAAGAGAAAAAGGCAGCTCTGATGGTTGGCATCTTAATTGGAGTTTTTGTACTGTGCTGGATCCCTTTCTTCATCACAGAATTAATAAGTCCCCTCTGTTCCTGCAATATCCCACCCGTCTGGAAAAGCATCTTTCTTTGGCTTGGCTACTCAAATTCTTTCTTTAATCCTCTCATTTATACAGCATTTAACAAAAATTACAACAATGCTTTCAGGAACCTTTTTGTAAAGCAGAGATAAAAAGGGACACAGAAAATGATTCCTCTATCGCAAAATAGAGAGATTTCTTGAGGGAAACATGACATGTACAGTTTTCATGCACAAGAGCTACTTGAGGGGATTTAGGAGCTGTGAAAAAGAAGATGGAAGATGTCTGGATAGAAACCTACTGAGAGTTTACAGTTCCCCCTTAGAAATACATATGTGCTGCTCCGGGGTTTGGCAAAGAAGATGGAAGCAGGGAATGCCTCCCGTCTGCTCTTCACATCAACACACGCTGAGGTCTGCCAGCAAAGCCCTGTGTGTGTCCAGGGCCGTGGCTGTCACACCCAGCGCGGCTGATCCCGCCCGGCCAGCCCCGGGGCGATGCTGGAGCTCTCCTCGTTTGCAAAGGCACCGGTGGGAGCTGCTAACTGAGCAATACTGACATGTCTGTGATATGGGCAGGATGCTGGCTTCGGTTCTGAGATTTATTTGGAAGGGAATAAATGCACAGTCAATCAGTCCTTGAGTTGATGTGGAATTAAAGTGGATGACTAAGCAGCTCAGAAACACGCCCTGCCAGGACTGAGGGGCTGTGTGCTCTGCAAGCAGCAGGGCTTGATGGGCAGCCTTGGTCATATGGGTCAGTTGTGTCCCCTGGGGGTAAGTGAAACAAGAGGCAAGTATAAAACTATTCAGAGCCCCTGAGAATGTGTTCTCACTGCTTGCACAGGAGGATCTAGCGAGGATTTTCCACCTGTGTTGTCCTCTCTCACTCTGCCAAGCTCAGGCTCTCCCTGTTTTATGAAACCCAGGTGAGCTCAAGATAGACACCAACGCCTCCAAGTGAATGGGGACTGTATGCATAGTTATTTCGTGCTACCATAAAGCTGAGCAGGCATCTGTGTTGCAAACACCAAACATGTTCAGTCACACCAGGAGTGCTGGCAGGGGTAGGTGAGTGCCTGCACCGTGTCTGGGGCCCTTGCACCATAGATGTGCTCATGACCCAACCTGAGTAAAGTCCACAATGTTGTCAGCTGGCATCAACTTCCTCCTCCTGTAACAAAGGTGTTGATGCCATCAGGTCTAAGTGACTCCAAAACCCAAAGGGACTCAAACCCAAGCCTTAAATTGTTTTCTGAAAAACACCCCTGACCCAACAATATGTACATAAATAATGTATTTCCTGCCTACTGCCGAGTCCGTCTCGCTCCATATTTGTTTCTCTGATGGGTTTTACTTCCTCCCCTGCTCTGAGTGGGAGAGCTGACAGCATCTCTGAGTATTTCTAGCATGGCAGCTTTTTACTGACACAGAGTCCCTGGAAGCTTAAGGGAACTTGGCTGCATCTCAGGAGCACTGTGTATGGTGAGGTCAGGCAGTGCTGTACCTCACACCTGCACTGCTGTGACAGTCCAGTGTGACCTGCTGTGCCTGCAGCCACAGCCACCTGTGTCTTGCATTCCTGCTGAGGATGCTTCTCTTAATTTCAGTGGGAATTCAGAAGTTTTAATAACCTAGAATTTCAGAGTTGTTAGATAGTGACTCAGAATTAAATGCCAATTTAAATAACTTTCCCTTGTGATTCTCAACTTGCCTGCATATGGAATAGCTACCATTCAAACCAGTGTTTGGAGGCTTAATTAAACCAGAAGGAAGGCACATACGTAAGAGACTGAATGCTACTAAAACCTGCAGCCTCATTCAGAACCACTGACAATTTTTTCAAGTCAATTGAATGTTTTCATATAAGAGAGTCACTGCTCTAAAACCTTTAAAATCTGAACAGATGACATGGAAGGAGGAAGTGAAGAGGTCGTCTTGAGTTGGCATTGAAAAGCATACAAATCTGCATGGGGCACTCCTGAAATTTCTAATAATCATGTTTTGGCCAAATTTTAGTGCGTGTAGTCCCTCTGCCTGGTAAGCCAAGCCATCACTGTCACACAAATCTAATGCCAACCCTTGGCCCATCCCAGTCTGGCTGCAGGAGCAGCAGTGATACTCCAGCTGCACGTTCCAGCTGACTGGAGCAGCACTCGGCTCTGGTTCCAGCGCAGGAGCCCTTTCCTGAAGCGACGCAGGCTGTGACGGCACCTTCTGCCATGGCTTGGCCTCCAGAACTTGGGAGAGCACCCTGGAGCTGTTCCTGCAGCTGCACACGTGCAGGGTATTGCTGCAGGCCCTGATGGGCAGCAGGGTGCCTTCAGCTCACAGGGTGGCAGCAGGGCACTGATGCAGCTCTCCTCCTCCTCAAGGATGTATTTAGCTCCCCTAGGAGGCGAGGCTGGGCCTCTGGAATTTTGCTGTGCCCACCCAAGCATCTGTGCCAGCAGCGAGTGTTCCAGTGACAGGCTCGCACAGCCTGGCTCCCTACGTACCCTGAGGCGATGAGAAGCAAGTCGTTTCAGTTCATTATAGTGCCTTTAGAAAGCTCTTTACAAAATCCACTTCCCACACTGGCTCTAAATGCAGACTGCATGTACAAGAGCGGCAGCACATATTCAGGATTTAAAATTCTGGTTTTTAATCACAGCTTACTGCGGGGCAAAGAAATTATGGTGTCTGTGGTTGTTGCCTAACCTGCTGGATGGTCCCCTATGAACTAAGATAAATGACACAGTGTCTTGACTATCCAAATTTAAAAAAAAAGCAGGTATTCCAAAGGGACATCATTTGGCACAGCTTAGATGTTATGGTCATTTATTTCTCCAGCTGAAGTTGCCACTTTGGAGTACACCAGTCATCTCTGCTTGTACACAGTGGACTACTAGTTTCAAACTTTATTTCCTGACATGGAATTTGCTCCTAGAAAAACTTACAGGAGCCTATTGCTCAGCAGAAGGGCATTGCTGCATCCTGCAGCAGCTGTATTGGAATTAAGGCCTGTTTGCTGTGCTATTGGAGCCCAGACTGCGCAGAAATGAAAGGGCTTTGGAAGATGAATGTGAGCAGAAAATGCTAATAACTGTAATAAAGAAATTAAATTTTGCTGCAAGTCCTGTAAATGTTACTTTACAAGCCTGGTAACACCAGATGAATTCAAGGCAAGAGCTTTCTCTTTCAACAAAGAAATCCAGCAATACTGAAGTAGAATTCTGAGAAAGGCTCAGTTCCTCCCTTGCAATGAGCTGAAATGGAGAATCAAGGCAGATTCTCCTTGCTATTGGTTCCTCCCCAGCTATGAGGAGAAAGGGTACCCAACACACAGAGCCTGTGCCAGAAAGCAAGAACAGCTGATGGAACTCCTTCCACACCCTCATGAGCCTCCTTTCTTCTTTCCACATGGGTCTCACAGCAGAGGTAGTGGCCATCTGCCCTGGGCTCCCCCTACAATAGACAGTTAGTATCTGGACTCTGGTTTATTCTTTGTGAGCAGCAGCCGCATCTTCACAAACCTCAGATTTATATCTTAGTAAAAATCACAAGCTCCTGGCCAGAGCAACGGATCTCACATTTTTATATTCCTTGTGGAAGTTTCCAGGTTACTGTGTTTATAGCAGGTAAGCATAAATTTTAACATTACACTGAACAAATAATCACATCATGTATTCTACATGCAAGTTCATTACTTACCCTGCCTAGGAAATTTTGCTCAATGCTAAAAAGCAATTGTGATTAAAATGATAAATCTCAATTTGAAATGTCCATTCAAGTTACTTTTTTAGAGTTGCATGGTACACTAACACAGCACAGCTTGAATTCCCAAGCAGGTCTCCTTGGTGCCAAAGTTGAATTATTCAATTTACAAACTAGAAAGAGCCTTGCAGTTTTTATAGAGGGCAAAGTCCATAAGCAGAAATAATGCTTCCCAATATCACAACTGACTACAGAAAGTCTGCAAGTAGCACTCAGTGCAGGTTTCCTTCTTGGAAGGAATGCTGAATGTAAATTTTTCCTTCTTTGAAGAGACTCAGAATCTGATTTTGCCTCCGGTATTTTGCTAGCCGTGGGCAGACTGACTTTTTGAACAGATGCGAGAGGAGCAGCCCAGATCTATTCCCTCACTAACCAGTGTGGGGGAGCAAGGTTCCAGCTGGCTGGTGGGAAGGTTTCCTTTCTGTTTGTGCTGAAGGAACAGGAACAGGACATCACAAAAACAGTGACTCATTTGACTATGGACACGATTCATCTTTTAATGCACTTGTAATTCAAGAGCCTGGGAAAGCTTCTAAGGCAAGTTCCACCTTAAAAAACATGATAACAGAATGTCACTGGATTCCAAACATTCTTTATTTTATATTCGCTGCCATAGAAAGTAATTGAACAGCACTGTCATCAGTGTCAGTGGGAAAAAGGAACATGGATTTTCTTCTCCTGAAGATGTCATGTACATTAAGAAGCCAGTCCAAAATCCTGGTGTTAAGTACAAAAAGCAACTGTTTGAATTATAAAATACTGTATATACAGATACAAAAATGTTTCAGAAAGTGTCCCACAAAGTTTCTGAACTTTCAAGAGCAAATCTTCAGCAGGGTAAGTTGGCTGCTGTCTTCAAAGGTGAGCATCAGTTCATTAGAGCAGAATGTCTCAGTCTTTATCTTCCTATATTACAGGTGACAGACTTTGATTTCCATCCCAGCCAGGGATAACGTGGTGGTCCTAGTATTTACGTGTTTTTCCTGGAGCTATTAATTTAACAAGCACACTCTCTATATATAAAAATGAAATTTCAAAGAAATTTATACAACAGCTAGACTTTATAAAAATATAGATCTATAATTTTACACCAGGAATTATCCAAGGTAAATTTTCATTTTCTTAACCATTAGAAATTAACTGTTATCCTTTGGAATCCTATCTATGGCTAGAGTGTAAATTAAAATAGTGTGAACTTATTAGCTGGTGAGGCGAGTTTGAAGAATCTCATTCTGTGGGGGTTTTTTGGGCCAAAATTAACGAACTACTGCATTCTGTAGTGCTCGTCCTGTGGGGTGGTGGACATACTACACAGTACATGTAAACTTATTCCAGAATCTTCACCTAATTCAGTGTTAAAACCTAAACATAAAACATTCCCACTGTCCTTACTGTAGAAAAAAGAAAAAAAAAAACCCAAGCCCAAATAAATAAAATTAGACCGTATTTCTGTTTTGCTGTACTGCATTAACTCTTTACTGTGTAGTGGAGGCAGTAATGAATAATACAGCCATGTGATGAGGGAATGTAAACTGAACACATACTGGAAAAAACAGACTTTTACAGCTGTGTGTATATATATTTTTTATATATATCTATATATATACATCTACATTGCAGTTATAAGTGTCACCTCACAAAAGAGATTCAATGGACTGAACAATCTTCTGTAAATTGCCCCAGCTGGAGTTCTTCAGGAAGAACTGGCTTTCAGCTTGGACAGCAGCATTTCGTTCTTACGGCATTCCTGTTAACAGAGAGCAAACACGTAAGGAGGAATTGCTCTTAACCCTGCTGCCTGTATCTCCACATCAACAGAACCAAACCCTTTCATTTTGAAACATCTCCAAAATCCAAAGCAGCCTGGAGCGAGTGATGAGTTGAAGATAATTCTGATTCACCCATAATGTTATTCCAATGGCAATATTCATTAAGCTTTATGACATGCAAGCCAGAAGGATGCTGCTTGACCACTCATCTGAAGTTCTTACATGGCAGCTAAAGCAAATCCAGCTTTTTACTTATAAATAGAATATATCTGAAAGTGAGATTACTTGTAGGTGAGCTGGAACTTGGCAGGACAGTTTGCAAAAGAGTCAGTGCTCAGGGAACAACTCTAGGTCAGGAAATATCTACATAAGTACACCTGTGTTCAGTACCACAACCACGACTTCTTTTATTTTTAAAAACATTTTTTTATTTAAGGGTCACAGGGTTGAGTAAAAGTTCCCTCCCGTGGCAATGGAAGAAAAATGGGTAAAAAAACCTAAAAATAAATCCACCTAAATTCTCCAAGTAGGATGTAAAACTCTGTATGTCAGACAAGTAGCTGAACAGCCTCTGTCATTGTGCCAGAATACCCTGTCTGAAACAGGAAGGAACTGTCTCAGAATAAAGCAGGAATAGTTATACAAAGATGTTTTTCCTCGAACATATGAAGCCAAAGACAATTTTGCCTGCAGCATTCCTTTTCATTCATTCATTCTCATGGAGACAGCAATTAACAGAAGCACATGATGATTAAAAGCTTGGAAGAGGCTAAATCAATGAAATGTTATACAGTGCTTTCACAGTCATTAGGCAACAAGGCTGGTTCCTGAAGATTAATGACCAAGACCCTGCATTTCCTTCTTCATGCACATTTCCACGCCCCTCTTTTCTCCAATACCTAACTGCTCACAGACCTTCAAGAGATTCCACTTGAAAACCTAAATACACAGCTTGCTTGATAACCTCCCCCTGTAACATGGAGAGGTGCCAGTCTAACAGTCAAAGAAGAATTCCCAGAATCAGATGCAGAGTCCAAGAGTCACATGGAGAGAATGACCAAGATACATGATGAACATGGTGTGATAAACATCATATCAGGAAATCTTGTGCTTATATTAATGCACAAGTCACATCAAAATGGGTCACTGAACACTGGACAGTTTACATAGCAGAAGTGTTCTTACCTCTTTAAATTCTTTCACTGTTTTGAAGTAAAGCCTCTGTTTCTCAAGAAGCTCTAAGTATTCATCGTTCAACTGGTCTCTTCTCATTTTGTTTTCTTGCTTCTTCTTTTCCATCTGTTGGTATGCAGGAAGGATAAGAGATGGAATGCACACAGACACATGGACATACTGCAGAAGGAACAACTATTTGTAACACACAAGGGGAGACAGATGCTTCCTAAGTGATACCCCTGGCTCGTGCTTGAAATGCAATGAACATTGAGGTCAGCTTTTGAAAATTAAAAGCCTAATGCTGAGGTCTCAGTACCAGTGACACTACAGGCACAACTGGGACAAGGGCACCTGATAGTTGGAACTCTGAGGTGCTGCTGACTCTCTTCAGCAGCAGAAAGCAGCTTCTGTCAGCTCCAACTGTCTGAAAAACCATTCCTGAGGTGCAGGTCTGAGTGCACCCACGCAGTCCAAATGGAAGAGTTCTCACTGACTTCAGTGGCATTCAGCTGTCTCAACCATTTAAATCACTATGCTGCCAGTGATGAAGTTAAAGGGTATAAGATTCCTGTCAGGACAGAGGTGTTATAACACCTCTGTCATACTCTATTCATTGAAATTTAGTGGTGAGAAGTTTCTGACCAATGTGAAAAGAATTAGTACTTGTTAGTTGCTTGCCTGATTTGCACCTCATGTAATGGATCTTTCTATGCAGAATTATTATCCAAGAGGCTTTGCTGAGATAATTCCCAGGTTCTAGCAAAGAAAGTGAGAGGAGTATCAGACCTTCATTCGATTCTGTTTGATGCCTTCTACAATCTGCTCCATCTGCCGCAAAAACTGCTCCCGAGATCCGGACGATGCCATGGCTCTGGAAAGAAGAAAATGGAACACCTGGCAGGGATGTGGGACACTGTGTCTCAGCTGCAGCTGTCTTGCACATCTACCCATGCCCCAAGGCCTCATTGCTTAGTGTTCTGTGTAAAAATCCATCCTTTTAATCACTGGTACCAGTGACAGTGCAGCTCTTCAGCTGGCGACGGCTACCAAAGAGATGGGCACAGAGAGAGCTCGGAGCTCGGCACAAGTGTCCTCCCCATCAGCTCCAGTCTGTTCCTTGCTCTCATGTGCTGTACAGAAATCAACTGCTAATAACTAAATAAAAGCATATTTTTTAAAGAAAAGCCTCTGTTGTGAATACTAAGAAGGTGAATAGAGATCTAGGAGAACAACAAATATTGTAAAAACTAATTTCATGCTGTAATAGGGAAAGCCTAGAAATCATTTTAGACCTCAAAATCATTAGAGAAAAATAAACACTGGCTGCATCACAGACTGATACTTGACCATGACCTTCAAGGGACCCATTATTTTACCTAAAGACTCCACACTGTATCAAAATCTTCAAATACAGAGGTAGTTTATAATAAACATGTCTGAAATATGTCCCAGTCCAATGTTTTGTACATAATGCAATAACCACAACTCCACAAAAAGGAGGAAAAGATTTAAATTAATTCCAGGAAAATTATGACTGAATTTCCGCATCTAAAGAGACAGATATTAAAAACATATGTTGGCTATAGAAGTTAAATAATTCCAAGTCTGTGATTCCCCAAACTGGCTTAAACAGAGTTAATAAACTATTCTATAAAGCAGTTTGACTATAAAATCTTCTAAAAATTTTTTAGTCTCTATAACTGTTACCTACTCCCATTTTTCCAACCAACTGTACCACTCTTTGCAACTACTAAGATATAAAGAACCATAACTTACTGGTGGAAGTTGTCATGGATAGAATTCAGTAAGTTAACCTGTGAGTTAAGAAAAAAAATGAAGAAAATTTACATTTGTCTTTTCTGGCATTTTCACAGACAATAAGATGAATTTTAGTTAAAAAAAATTACTATATAGGTAATGCCCTCAAAAGCAGACAGATGTACAAAAATCACGAGTTTTCTTTGAGAAGAGAAACCACAATCCTTCTGATTTAGTAAAATCTGTCCCACTGGTGGAGTCACAGAAAGCAGAAGTGTTGGACCACAACTGAGATTTTTCATTTTACTGGCACCCAGTTATACCACTGAGAATTTTCCAGCATGATGCCTTCCCAAAGTAAAGCAATAAGGTAAAGTGGCCTGTACATGTGTTCAACATGTGTTGAAACTTGACACAAAAGCACCTTGCAGACACTGGTCCAGTGTTGAACAGTGACTGTGCACAAGCATAACACAAATAAACAGGAAAAAAGCCATTCTTGCCTCTGAGATGGGAACCACTGAATGTATTCTGAAGAACTATTTCCACACAAGCCTCTGAAGGCTCTCCAAGCAGTGCAGGAGCAGCAGGTGAATTCCTGCACTGCTTTCATTGTGCACATGAGGTTTCCAGGTTTCCTACCAGCCATGCATCATTACTCACTTTGCTTATGTGCATTTTACTGGATGCTAAAAGGTGAACTCTTAAAAAGCACAGAATGGCATTTCAGAGGTGTGGCTTCTCTTACACAGCAATAACATTGCACAGAATCAAGACAAAAATAGACATTTTTAACAACGTCCCAGGAATATTTTCCTGCTCATATAAATTCCCCCAACTAATTAAACTATATTGAATACATCCTATGTAACTGCCTGTGATTTTTTTTCTTGTTTTTTACATATTGCTGAGAGCATTAAAATTCAACAACTGGCAATTAACGTGATCCTTTCTCTCAGCTTTGAATACATCTTGCAAGTCTCCTGTGGTTAAGCCTTCCAAGCAGTTTCTCCTTTTGAGGAGTTCTGCACTAAGCAAACCCAAGGGTTGCAAACAGAATTACTCAGTGCCACAGAAAGCTGAACTCATCTCTCCCAAACCTAAAATCCTCCACCTGAATGAGATGGCAATAACCAGGCATGGCAGAATCTGCAGGTGTTCCTGACCTTTCCTTGGAAAATTCAAACGAATTCTGAACAGACTCCCTAGCAGCCAGGATGCTTAAGAATTCCTGTTATTTACAGCAGTGAAAATTACTGCATTACTCATCAATATTTGCCACATCCACATCCCTGCCTCAAGATACTTCCACTAAGCCTGTGCTTGAGAACATAACTACAGTTTATATCACAAAACATGCGAGCCAGGAAGAGTAACCCTGCACAGCAGTGCTGCACAGCCACTGCACAGGAACAGTGTGGATGTGCTACACTACACTGAAATCAGCTTGCTCACCCCAGAACTGAAAGACATTATGAAAAAAATGAGTTTAAAAGTATTTTAAAAATGAATCTTTCTCAAAATATGATTAAAATATGAGCCATGTGTGATCACAGAGATTTTTCCTGTCAGAACTGAAGTATTCATAGCCAAAATTCAAGTGTATAACAATTATTACTATTGTTTTAAAGCAATGATGCTCAGTGTGTTTTATAAAAGAGCTGGTTTGGGGAGGAAAATGGGGGGAAAAATACCCCCCCAAAAAACAGGAACAAGACAAAGTGCAAGTATATTCCAGAAATCTTTGTGAGGCACAGATACCAAAGACATTTTTTATACACTATTAGACAATATTTACTTGCTGAAACCTTGGTTCTAATATTAAATGCATCTCAAGGAAATCTCAATGATATTACACATTTAACTAAGTGAAGATGGCATCAGAAGACATTCAGAATTCCCCCTGTGAATTCCCAAAAGGCACTGAATTATTCTGGCAAGAGTACTTCCAGTTTATGCAACAGTGAAATAAGTCTGCTCTATATTCTGTTTCTATATTCTCTATAATCTGCTTTTTATGTCCCCATTTCAAAAACAATCTCTGTATTCTTTTTAAATTTTCAAGTTTGCCCTCAAAAAAAAAAACCAACCAAAAATAAAAACAAAAAGCCTCAAACAAATAAAACTGTATTAAACTCCAATGTAGGGGAGAAGTTAAAATAATATTAATTCTATAGCTTCTACTTAATGCAGTTTTTAAAATCTAGTATATGACTTTTCTGAATGGAAAAAATGAAAACTACCTAACATGGATTAGAATCAGCTACTTAAGGGAAGGAAATGTTTGCTCATGATCTCCAAAACAGGATGTGAAAGGACACTGAAAAATCTTTACATAGTCAAGAATTTGACCACTGCTTGTCTCACAATCTAAAGAAATATATCTAAGTAATGCAAAACTCACTAATCTGTTCTTATCAGAACAAACAGAGAAACCCCAGGTATCAAAACATTTTATATTTTAAAAGCAAAGTCATATTTTTTATCTACTCTTGTTTCCTCCTATTTCTCCATCTTTACTGAAATCAGACATTTGTCACTGCAAAAAAAGAAAATTGAAATCACCCAGTTATGCCCAGGAAAGAGGCAAACTCTACATAAATGGCAGAGAGGAAGAGAAAAAACCAAATTGCTTTTGTGAAAACTACTCCTCTGACCCAGTAAAATCATCAGCAAATTAAGTGTAGGCAGCTCAGAACTAACTCTGATGCTGCTGACAGCAGCTGGAATTTGCTCTCCAAAGTTACTGCCTGTAGTCTGGGCTCACAATAAAAGGAATTGACTAAAAAGAGAAAAAAAGGGTAATTTGGTGCTGTGATACCAGGACAGAGATATTTGCTGATCGCACGTTACTCATGTTTTGAGAGCACAGTGAGTGGTTTAAACATGCTGTACTCACAGCAATTCTTTTACAACACAGACCATTTCCCCTCCAAGATTAGAAATATTCTTATGAATCAGTTGTTCCATTTTTATTTACAAAGACCAGTAACTATGCTCTGACAGGACTGAATATGGTGAAAGCCAAGCAAAAACTTTTTATTTCCTTCCCCACAGACTGAATACTTAGAAAACAGTAATAACATTTTCTTACCTCCTTTTCCAAATATACTTTCTTATCATCCAGTGTATTATAAAGGGTAAAAAACTGCTTTGTTTCTTTGTGAGTTGCTGAGACTGCAAACAAAAAAAAGGGGGGTAGAATAATAAAAGAACATGAGGTAAAATGGAATCTGTAAAAATCCTCTGTAGACTTTATATAGCATCCTTTCCACTATCAATAATGGAACACACTCGTTAATGTCCATGCAGAGGGAACATCCTCCCAGAGTGTCTCTCAGCAGGGTTTCCAGCTATCATCTCTTGAAAGAACTACACAGCTCAGTGTCTAAATTAAGCCCCAACTGCTGACAGCCCTTTCTGCCAACACATGTTGGCACCATCAGCTGCCTGTTCATGCTTCCTTCCCCAGCTTTACCCTGACACCACACAGGCAGCCCTGCTGCTCACAATGGCCTTGCCTGTGGTGTTGGAGGGGCACAGGCTCGGCAGGGACAGGGAAGAGCAGATATTCTGGTAGCACTGTGTGCAAAAAAAGTGCATTAGGCCATGTGTGTCGAGCAACACGAGTGCAAGATGCCCAACAAAGCTTTTGCTGCTTTGAAGTCTTTTTATCTCCTTATAATCTATGCGTGGGGATAGAATTAAATTATACTTTCAGGTTTAGGTGGTTACAGGAGATGTTGGTCAGAGCTCAGCTGGGAAGGGAAGGCTTAGACATGCCTTGCCTTTGGGCCTACAAGATGTTACTCAAATCTGCTGGGTGTTCCTCTAGTCTTTAGTTCTTCAGTGCCTAAGGAAACCTAAGATATTTGTGATTCCCAAGGAAAGAGTTCAACAGGCAGCCAAAGTCATTCTGGCTAGAAACCAGAACCTGGAAAAAATGTATGGGTTAAAAATGATAAACTTCAGTGAAATCATGCTCATTAGTCTGGGATTTGCAGAACTGCTGCCAAATGAAAGAGGCCTTTCCCAAACCATTTCCTTTGTGCAACTCTTTCTGTTCTTCCAGCAGCTCTGGTAGTCACAAGCCTTTCATGAGAGGATTCCACGTAACTCAGAAAACCTTTCGAGATTTCCACAGTGTTGGAAATTGTGCCAACCTATGGAGCTTTATGGGCACACACCAGAGCCCATGCAGGGCACGACAGACAAAGGGAGAAGAGGAGGAAGGAACCAAGTGGCTCATTGATTCTCTTGAATGTTTCCAATGGAAGATGTTCAGTTAGGTCAAAAACAAAACACTGAATATTGCAACTGAAATCAAAACTGGTACAAAAATCACAAAATCACTAAGGTTGGAAGTTATCCCCAAAGACTGCCTTGTCTAACACCCCTTGAATCAAAGTTCAAAAAAACCACATTCTGGCAAATGAAAGACACCTGAACCTGGCTAAATGAAAAGCCTCGAAAAACCTCCAAAAATACCACAACTCACCAAAAAACTGGCTAGAGATTTCCAGCTCATTCCTCTAGAAGCTTAACCTGCACAATGCAGGTTCCCAACCACAACTGAGCAGTGTGTTATCCTGAGATACTACTCATACTTTGTGCTCTAGGAAACAAAGTCCCATAAAATTCAAAGCATCTTAAATCTACACCCAAAGCTGCACATGTCTCTTTGATCCTAGTCTCTCTGTACTTCAAATATGAATGAACCTCCTTCTGAGCAGGTAGCTCTGACCAGAGACTTTGAGTTAGACATGACAGAGACTCTGCAGAAAACTTAATGCAAAACAACAAAGTTCTTTATAGCTGGACTTCATTAAAAAAACTTAATGAAGAGCAAAGAGGGGGGAAGAAGTACTGCATTTGTACTCACATCTATTCCATGTACTGAGTTAGACAACACACGTGGAGGACAGCACAGGACTGTGCCACTGGAGATGCCCCACCAGGGCAAGGGATTTGGATCACACTCAGATAACCAGTTTGGAACTGCCCACCCTTCCAGAGCTTGGTTCACAGACGTATTTAATAAATGCAGAATATCTCTGAATCATTAGCTAGGTTTTCTTATGGTAATGCACAAGCTAGTTAAATATACACCACTAAGCATACTGGTCTGTTATCAGTTTAATGGAACAACTTTGAAATTTTATTCCATTTGCATATTTTCCAATTCTGTAATTTCTGGCCATAAAAGCTAAAGACAATTTGTACTCTACTCCTACCAAGATATTGCAGGATTGTGTTAATAAAAAATGAAAGAAACCAATCCCTTCAAGAGACTGTTTTTACTTTGTAGTTCTTGACATAGTTTGGTTCAGAACCGGTTATGTCATGCCAGTGGAAACAATAAAAGCAATCTAATGGTAAGGTAAATTAATTAAACACAACTCAAACTCACAGAAACCTCATTTGTAAATGGTAAATTAAGGACTTTCAAAACACACTGGTCATTAACCTAAATGACAGAACCTGTTGCAGGCAAAATTTAGTCCAGAGATCTTGTGCATTGAGTTTCACCCTTGGGAAAATTCTTAAAGCCCAGCTTACAAAACCTCAAGAATATGATGTGTAACATGAATACCAAAGACCTTTAAAATACCACCAAATTAGTTAGTGCTGTTGTTACATGCCATATGCTTAAAATACAATTGCCTTCTTTTCAGGCCTTTAGCCTTCAGCAGGATGGTCCTGCTTGATATACATACCCTGACTGTAAAGTTCAATAAATCTCTTCTGATACTGTGTGAGCTCAGCTCGGCTGGGTACTTCATCAATCTTGCGCTGTAAAATGGCTATTTCTCTGTTTCTTCGTGCCTGAATAGAAAGTTAGGAGGGGAGAAAACAAAGCCTCTTCTTGTTCTCTTCTTAAAATGGATGAAGCCCCCCCAGCAATACTTTGTTATTAAATAACTGACTTTAGAAACAAAAGGCATTGGCTGAGGATCAATTTTTTTTTTTTTTTTGCAACTGATTTGTGACAGAAACACTTGTTAAAATTAGAACAACAAAGTGAAGTATTAGAAGTTACAAGATAAGCCAAACATCATCTATTTTGTCCAAGTACCCAAAGAGTCACTCACCAGTAGCAGGCGGATCTTTTGAAGTTTCTCTCTCTCAGCTTTGTACTGCTGATCTATGACCTTATTTGGCTCCTGGAAGTTGAGAACCCAAAATAATTGTGTATTACAGTAGCATACGAGAGCTGCAGTGCAAAAATGGGCAGATTGGGTTTGTTTTCTGGTTTTGTCTATCTTTTGGCTCCTACAATAACATCATCATTTGTTGTTTGGGTTTTTTTTAAAAATAAGTAATGACCTGTATTACAATTCTGACATCATTTACTGTAAACAAGTGCATTTAGATAGCTTTTAACTTTTGATAATTTAGTTTTTAAGAGTTATCAATAGTTTTTGCACTGCTTTACAACAGTCATACTTCAAATGAAGATACAGATCCAAAGATTGCCAGTACCCCTTGTCTGAGTGTAAATACTTTGATTCAGTGATGGGGTTAAGAATAAACAAGGCACCTGAACAGAACATAAACCCCCTGACATGTGTTCTAGATTTCCTGCAGTGTGGACTTCAAGGTAACTTTTCCTTGCTAAAAAATTTAAGATTTAGGTTTACATTTTAATTTTTTCATGCTGTGCTGAGCAGGATAACAGCATCACGGACGTTGTAATCTGCCTCGTTCCAGAGGCATGAATGCATCAAATGTTTACCCACTGAAAATAAAGTCATTGAAGCCTTTCCTGTTCTGTTCATTCATTATTCATTGCCATCAGTCTGGATGCACTTGTGTTAAACCCTAACTTCTGACAGCTGCTCACTGCATGCACTGCATGGAGCCACTGAAAGCTCGTGCTTTCATCCTTCAGATAACCCCACTTCTAAGAAAAAAAACAACCAAAGCAGACATCCTTTCTGAGGAAGACCTGTTTCTGTCAGAGGTACACACAGTTCTTAGCACAACACCCAGAGATTCTTCTCTGATACTACAAAAAAAAAAGTAAAAGGCACAAAAGCATCTATGAGCAGAGCCTCATGGATTCTGCGAGAGTAACAGAGAAAGCTGCAGCTGTGTTCACTCCTGTATTTCTAGGATTGTTAGCCTGAACTGTGGCTTTACAGAGCTTTTCAGATATTCCAGCAGATACTTTCATGCTTCTAAGAAAGTCCCAACAGTCAGAAGGACCTAAACCAACATTTCAAAACACAAATTGAAAAGAAAAACTTAGACATTTACTATTACCTGTTCCTCCCCATTTTCCGCTGCTTCAGCTTTCAAATTCTCAATATTTTGTTGTAGTCTCTCCATTTCTTCCTTTAAAACAAACAAAAGCTGATGTTGCCTTTAACTGAAACCAATTCTCTTAACAGGGGAGAGAAGGATCTTGACCACACACACTCCTAACAAAATTTCAGAGCTGACCACACATGATATTTGAACTTGGAAGATTAAACAGCATTCCCTGCTTGAGGGTAAAGCATCTATTAATATTCAATACATTAAACTATCTGCTTTTATCAAACACAGAAACAGATTTATTTCCTACCTGCAAATATACCAGATCCAGCTAAGACAACTCATGAGTGACATGGAAAATGAAACTGGAGAAGCAAAGCAACATTACAGCAGTGTGACATGAGACTGCAATGTATGGCATTTGCAGAAATGAATGAACCTTAAGTTCCTTGCAAGGAAGTTTCCAGCACAATCCTTTCAAGCTTTCCAAAGGTGTATGTATGGCAAAACAAGGTTCCTATACTCAGTCTAGGCTTTAGAACACTATTTACTTCTTTTCATTCTATTAAATTACATCCACTATTGTTTGAATAGAAGGAAACAGAGCCACTTCTCTTTGATCAAATCCCTGGGCAGTCCATAAACACAGCAGTAGCAGGACACCAAACACAGCAATTAAGCAGTAAAACTCAAGCATGCTCTGGAAACTGCAATAGCTCCATCTCGTTCTTGTCTCTTTTGGTAGCTTGCTCCAAAGGTAGGGGCCTTGCTGACCCCTCCTCTTTGGCACTGCTGGCTGCTTTATCCAGGGAGAGATGATCCATTTCAGGCTGTGCCAGCACAGGTGGGTGTGTCCAGAACAGCCCAACCCCACACCTACATTTTGGCAGAATGGGAATGGGAGGGAGAGGAGCCACGAGAGCCACAGCTCTGAGCTGCTTAAGGCAGGTGTGGTGTCTGGGAACTGCCCTGTGTTAAGGAAGGTCACACCCACTCAGATGCCTCCCTCACTCCTCCTTGCTGCAGGGGTGCAAATATTCAATATAAACCTGGAGTTACTTCTACCTGGAGGCTGGGGGTGTGGGACAGATGACAGACAGGGACACATAGCCACAACAACAAATCAGTAAAGTGCTTATTTACCAAGTTTTAAATGAATCCTTCTAGGAGACACTGGAACTTACCCTACAATGTGCTTTGAACTCTTGCTCCTGGCTTTTTAGGTTTTCATTCATGGCCACCAGTGCTCGCAGACTCTGTAATATGCTAAGTTTGAAGATCCAGTAAACAACGTTAGATTTTTAGTTTCTAATTTAAACAGATAGAGAATTAACATATATTAGAGCCAGCTTAGCTCTAAATAAATTTATAATAAAAACTGAGTAAATCAAAACCCCCAAATATCACCAGTGATATACCAAGGTCAAAATAAAGATGCAGTATTACACTGAGTATTCTGATGGCTTTGCTATGTTTTAATCTCATTACTGTGGAAGTTCTGAGAGACTCCTATTTAATTTATGTGAGATGAGGGCTTCAAATATGAACAAAATAAATCAAGAAGATCTCACCTACTTGTCAGATGTGTCTTCTGCTTTAAACACCTACAATTATTTTGAACTACAGACTGACACTTTTCATTGTGATTGAATCCTATTGTAATATTTCCCAGTCTTTGAAAAGCAAGCTGGAGAATTATTTAATTTTAAAATTTTAGTTATTTGTTCAGGTTGACAAAGCAAGACACATTGAATGATTCATTTTAAAACCATTATTTTTCAGAATTTCAAAGGTAAAAAAGGAAGAAACTTACCTAGAATCTGCTTGGGATTCTATTGTTTCTAAGGCTGCCAATTCCTTGTCCAGCTTTTCACTGTAACTCTTAACCTAAGGGTTACAATTAATAATAAATTGATATTAAATTGATTAATAAGAAATTGACTTTCCCACACCATGAGATCAGTGA
This sequence comes from Oreocharis arfaki, assembly GCA_013398015.1. NCBI lineage: Eukaryota > Metazoa > Chordata > Aves > Passeriformes > Paramythiidae > Oreocharis > Oreocharis arfaki. The sequence continues at coordinate 410,744 of VZRR01003728.1, read as the reverse complement.
GTTAAGCTGGCAAACACCTTCCCTGTGTAATACATCCCTTCACACACAGATTTTCTCAAAGTAGTTTCAGCTACAATCAGCACACATTAAAACAAACAAAGATTACCTCTGTTAATGTCTTTTTTGCTTCGGTGCATTTTGCCTGCAGATCAGCACATTTAGCTTGCAACTGTTACGAAAGAGAAAAAAAAAAGAGTTAGATTCTATACTCACACTAATTACACCTGTAATGGAGAACAGAGAATATTTGAGTTGCTCATAATGGTTGTCTGTCAAACAGCAGGCCAAGCATAACAAACAATGTCTTTCCTTGTCAGCTACTCTTGCATCTGATTGCAAGAATTCTGATTGAATATTTAATTACTAACAGCAAACATTTACCACTTTTTAGATGTATTACGTCCCAGAATAAACAACAGCTTTTACAAAATAGAGGCCAACACAATGGTGGCTTTAGCAGAGAATCTCTGCTGAATTTGCTCAAACCTTTCTAGCCTGGTTGTAGTGGCCTAGTTTCACATCAGGCTGAGAATGAGTCCCATTTTATACTTCTCCAAAAAAGTCAGGGCAATTCAAGACTTGCACAGAAGCACCGTGGCACCAAACCACAGACATTTCCACACCAAATAACCAGGCTGCTTTATGGTTTTCTTTCGTGTAACTACGGAAAGTCTAATAGAAGGCAGTTAGCAAAACATGTATTATAATCAAATATTGGGTATATCCCTTGTCAATTAAATTACAGAGGCTAGCTTTAGAAGAACATCCTTCCTTAAACTCCTTATGATTTAAGATAACATTGCAAATAGTAACAACAAAAATGGGGTGTGGTTTACAAAAGTGGAACTAAAGTGAGCAAACAAAAAATGCACGTGTAGCTCAGTTCCACTCCCTTTCATGCTGCTTTTGTTTGCTATTCACAACACAGAGCTGTGACTTAATGCTCCACTCTCCCCTCTCCACAGCCAAATTCATTTTTCATTGTTTTTCATAATTTTTCACCAATAATTCACCAATTTTTCACCAATAATTCACCAATGAATTATAACTAACTGAAAAAAATTTAAGTCTGCAGTCCACATCTCATTAAAACTGGCACGAACTGTTAGTTTTGAGAAATCTTGCCAAAATTTACTGTAGTATTGAAGCCAGAACTCCATAAACATTTTTTAAAAGGCAGGGTCTTGACTGTCACTGATTTCAAAAGCTGCTTTTGGCAAGTGGTAAATAAAATTCGGCCAGGAAATTTTTACTTTACTAAAGTGATAAAAGGATTATATTTGGCTTACAGCTGTCAGTACATTTTTTCCCCATTTAAAACAGCACTGAGATTTTATGTACTGAAAACAAGCAGCACAGAATTAAAGGGCCCTCAACTGTTAAAATGGCAAACAGCATGGTCCTCCCCAAAATTAATTGAGCTAACTGCCCCCAAGAACACAACCTGTTCTCACAGTCCAAGGGCAATGCAGGCAAGACATTCAGAGAAATCAGTGTTCAGCATGACAAATCGCTGGTGCAGAAGATAGCTTGCAAATCTTTTCTGGATGGCAAAATCTTTGTGATCAACCACTTTTATCACTGTTTTCTTCTTTAGTACACACACAATACTTACCTCTTCGAGGAGTTTGGTTTTTTGCAAAATCTGCTTGTTCAGAGATGCCACCTTCCTTCTGTGCTGCTGGGCAGCTCCAAGCCTTTCTGGTCGCTCCTCAGCAGAAAGCTCAGATTGCTAAAAAAACAGTAACAACAGCCTTTTGGACCTCCCAACACTGCTTTCTGCTTCTTCAGAAGCTCAGGAAATGCCAAAGTGGGACACACCTATGATATTCCTTATCCAAAACTCTGTCCCATTATCCAACAGACTGAATTACAGATTTATCTCACATCAACAACTGAACAACTGAATTATATTCCAAAATTTACACATAAAGTAAGCTAAAAAAGTCAGGTGCCCTAGGACAGGTGGAAAATGCTACAGTGTACTAGAAGACAGACAATTTTTTTTGCATCAGCATTATGGTTAAACCTAGTAGAGTTCTTAAATGGAAAAAATACAATTAATACACATTAAGCCATGATATTCACTGAACTTGTTGAACCAGAGATGTTCCACACCCCAGTAAGTAGCTCCAGAATTTTCAGAAGCCTTGAACAATAGTGTATTTACATTTACAGGCTTGGGTGCATCTTTATGCTGAATGACAATGACAAACTCAGTGTGGTAGATGCATTTACCACTGGGGGATTTTTGTGTGTGCAGGTGTACTATTGACACCAGCCTTTGAGAGCTACTCAATCCAGCTTGCATTGCCAACAGTGTCTCATAAATACGTAAGGAAAACAGAAATCTGGATCCAGTCTCCTGTTCTCTCTGAATTGTGAAAGCAAAGCTGACAGAGACATTATCAGGAATAACATTTACAACAGAAATTGTGTATTTGAAGTAGACAAAAGAATCGTTAACAACAAGTGATATCTTGATGTCTAAGGGATTATTTGCCTAAAAATTATTTGTACCTTTTGCAAGTCCTCACTTTAATACTTAAATCCATCTGTTTTGGTAATTTGTTTCATGCACTCAGACTTCTTTTTTCCACTTAATCCATTTTCCAATACTTCATTAGAAAACCAGTTAATTTTCAAGTACCTCAAGTGCTAATTTATAGCCTGTCAAAGACTTCAATACTAAGTGCTTTTTGAATCATTACCAAATGCTGACAACTGCTACAATGCATAATCAGCGAAAATGCTACAAGAAGTGTGATACACTCTTCACTCATATTTGCTCCTGGTTCCACTCTAGGCAGATGGGTTAGCAGCTTAATTTTAAATGAAAATAAGAGGCAAAACCTGTGTTCCTCCTCTCCATTTTCTGTGTTATTCATATTGAAGAGCAGTTTAATGATTTGTTATGTTTTTACATCCACAGCAAGAAACGACCAATTCTGACATCTTAACCCCACAGTTCAGAGGCTTTCTTTCCTTTTGTCAGGAAAAGATGTGCCTCCAAGCAACACCTGTAACCCTGAACCACTCAACAAATACACACTTCAGTCTTACTTATTCCTCTAATTATTTAGTCAAATCAAATTTAGATTAGCAATGAGTTATGCATTCCAAAACCTCATCCTTCTCACCACACATTTAGCCTCTTACATGCATAAAATAAAAATGGAGAAAACAGAAATGCAAGAGAAAGAAACATGAGCTACACTATTCCGAGGCTGATGTTTGCAAAAAATAGTAAAAATCCATACACTACAGCTTTGGCATTAAATAAAAAAGGATCACAGTTCAACAAGTGAACTTCACTGCTTGCTTTTTGAAAATGGGAAAGAACTATCACCCTAATACAGGGGTTTCTGCAGATAAATCCTGGTGTGCAAATGAAAAAGACACAGGTGGGCATCATGTAGTCACTGTGGGCAAAGGATCCACTCTGTAAAGCTACAACACTGTAGCTTTAAAGTTATTGAGGATCTGGGTTCCAATTTGTGGAGAAAAACCCATCTCTCAGCACAGAAGAAAGCAAGCACAAATTATAGAAGCCACTTTGCTTCTGACCTTTTTGTTACCTGATCTCTTACCACACTGAAACAGCAGTTGCCTCATGAACATAGTTTAAGAAGCTGTATTTGAGCACTAATGTCTCTGTTTAATGATCAATTTGCTACTCATTAATAATTTTCTGCCAGGATTTTTAGAAGGTGAGGAATGACACTAAAATCCTTCCTCCAGTTCACTCAGCAAGTCAACATGGCAGCAGAATGGAGGGGCAAAGGCAGAAACCTGTAAGCACTGATCTTGTGCAAAAATGCATTTTGTAAGAAAGGTCCTGGCACATGGCAACATCAGACCTAGAATTTGGGTTGTCAGGTATCTTCACTGGGCTTGTGGATTCTATTAAGACTGGTAGACAAATAAGCACTGCTGTGTTTCTCAGGCTGTGTATAGTTAGCAGGGGCTAAGATTATTAGAATTATATCCAAACATTGCTGATGCTTCAATAAACTCTTTGATAACATCCTTAATTCTTTTCCTAGTGCATGCATACGTGCACAGAATTTTTTTTTTTTTTAATCACATCCAATAGATTTGAAAAGTGATCTATTTTTGGTTTGACTTGAATCAGTTCTTACTTTCCAGAGTATTAATCATTGTTCTACTATAATAGTCAAGGTCCTGCTGCCTTCTCTCTGAACAGAAGAAATGTAACATTGAAATATGACCCTTGAGCTTCTGTTCTTCCAATCTTTTATAATAAAGAAAGGCCAAGAATTTGCTGTTGAGCTATAGGGTTTATCTCCAAAATGGGAAAGCTCCATACCTCAAATGTGTCAACAAAAAGGAAGAAATATGAGAAGACTATTGGACAAGTAAGAGCGACCTATAACTTATAACTGGCAGTGATGTATTGGATGCATTAATTGCTCGAAGAGCCAGATTTTCTTTCCACATTACTGCAAAAAAAACAATCACAGTTGAACACAGTAACTGGAGCAAACACACACATTTAATTGCTTTGAATTCTCAAAGCAACAGAGGTTTGGATTTGATGAGATGAGATTCAAATCTCAAGATCCAGGGTATGAGTGAGAACTGGAGCCCAGTGAAAACATCTGGAAATCTGAGTGGAGGAGGCCTAGACTTTTCTCTGAGCAGCCCCACAGAACTGCATTTCTGTTCTCAACACTGCACATTTTAAAACACATCCAGAATTTAGGCCTGTAGTTTGAATAGATACAACTCAGGCCCTTCTTCATTCATGAAAGCATTTAGGCAGGAGCTTAAACCCAAATTAGTCACAAATGCAATTCAGGGATATGTACTATCACGCCAAAAGCCTGTGTATGTTTAAATCTCTTTAAAATACTTTCCTGAACTCTGGCTGTGCTGCTGCCCACAGCACGTATTAAAAAGTGTGTTTCAAGAGAGTCAAGGCAATGAAGTTGGCAGCTTAAAGCCTAAATTAACAAGCTATCAAACAAAAGCCTAAATTAACAAGCTATCAAAGACGTGGTTAAAGCCACTCAGGTAACACACTTACCTTCTCAGCATATTCAGACACGATTTGCTTGATCTCATCTGACTGCAGTCCAACAATCTGGCCAACTGTGCTTGCTGTCAGTTTGCCCTGCAATTGTACCAAGAAAATGCTTGGAGTTTTGGAACCGCCTTTACTTTTACATGACAATTTCAAATAAATTCTAATTTTAAATAGAAATTTGCACAATGTGTAAAAATCTCTAATCATAGGAAAGGTCCAGGAAACATTTTACCCTCCAAACATAATTTTGCTGATAGAAATTTCTCACTTAAATCCTTTTAGCAAATTTTTATTTATATTTCAGAAACTTAATTTTTATTCTTTATACTGATTTTTGCATTTGCAGTAATAAAACTCGAAGTATGCAGGCATGTGCAAGAATTCACCTTTAAACTGCATGCATGTATAAAACCAGTTTTCAAACAGAACTGAATTCTGCAATGGATTTCAGCAGAAAGCATGGCAATCAACTCTGAGGTTAGACTAATTATTACCTGTTCTTTCATGACTCCAGCATAAACAGAAACAACGTTTAACAACTGAATTTATTCCCAGTCCTTTCACCCAGAAATCAAAGAACAGACTACAAGTTCCATTATATCGTTAAATACAACAAATTAAGAAAAGAAGATATATATCCAGTATCATGTATCCAGTATTTTCAGTGTCTTACACTAATGCTGTTGCTTATAAGTATTTATCAAAGCTTTGAATAGCACCTTGAAAGGCATAAAATTTTCCTCCACTCTCCTCAGTAAAAAGATTATTCCTCTGAATAACTTCACAAGATGGACAAAGTAAGATAGAGCATCTCTGGTAGCTGCAGAGTGATGTCTTTCCTCTGAAATTCTTGTGGAAATCATTTGAAAGAGGCCCTTATTTATATTGTTGTTATCATTTCAAGGCAAATGATGAACTAATTAGCCTTTCAAAATTTACTAATTCAACCATCTTTTATGCATTCTCCTTATGAAAATTTAAACACCGCCATTACAAGACTTCAGACCTGAATCAGCAGTCTGATTTTAGGAATAATTACCACAACCAACCATAATTTAAACGAAGCTGTATCAGTTTTAAATGCTACTGACCTCTTCTGTTGCCATTGCAGCCATTCCAGTCATCAGAGTTTTAATGCGAAGCTAGAGCAAAATATGAAGAATTACACGTAACAATTTAACTTCTATTATGTAGCTTTTTTCTGTCAGGGACACATACATATAATCAGTATATATAACATGTATTTTAAAATATGTAATGGAGCATTAAGTCTATGAAAGTTAAAGAAGAGGTGGGTAAAGTTACCAAATCTAAGGAAAGTTTATTGTAACAGTAAACATTCACTCAGATTATTCAGATCCCACTGTCAACCAAAAATCAACCTTTTAAAAAATACTTGGATTCCAAAACAAAAATTGAATTTTTGGGTATAAAATATCAACAAACATTAATTTTGTGAATCAATTTCAGGCTCTGTATTCTCCTGTGGGAAGCAACTCTCACTTCGACTAACCATGGAAATTCTCCTTCTTTTGGAGAACAACTGGGCACTGAAAATTGCTGCTCTCCCCCTAAGTTAGTAACTCCCATGCCTACTGTGGCTGGGGCTCACCTCTTCAGCAGCCTGAAGGTCATCATCATCACAAGGCTCAGCTTTCCCTGCTGCTGCAAGCCCTGGAGGTGGCACCGCTTTTTTATCTTCAGCCTTTTAAAGAAAAATGAAGAATTGTTATACCTAATTCCAATATTCTAAAGTGTTAAGAGAGACATAGAGGAGAAAACTGGAATGTAGCTGTTCTGTTTATATGAATACATTTCAGCTACTGGAACATCCTCACACTCCCTATCATGCCAAATGTAAGGCCCCCTGATTTGTCACAAGTATTCCGACCATTCCAACTGTGCCTCTGGCTTCCTATGGACTCATCTGGTCCACAGATTCCTTATTCCACAGCCTTCTGAGAGCTGCCAATCTCAGGAGACAACCCAGATATGATGCCTACTAAATAGGACAAGACTGAATTTTTTTCTGCATAAATTGTTTTTGCAACTTAATATTTGTGTAACAAACATGAAACATAAAAAGTGCAAACCTGCCTGGTTCAGTTTGAAGAATTTGTACCACTGAAGTAAAGAAAACAGGGGACAGCCAGACTCAATTTCTAGCTCACTCTGCTGCACCACTAACCTATTTCACTGTCCACTTCTGCCTTACTGGAGACTCAGCTTCCACAATAATCACGATGAACGTCTAGTACACAATATCCCAAAGGCAACAGAATTTTTGGAGAAACAAAGTGAACTCCATAAACATGATTAGTGGTAACTCCGAGGGAGTAAAAAAAATCTAAGGGGAAAACAGGCATGCTTAGATTGGGAAATATCTCCATTTATAAAAAATTAAATGTGAAATTTGTATGTGGAATATTGAAATAATAAAGAAGAGCAACTTTAATCTACTCAATGTATTGTTGGGTCCATGACATGCTTAATGTATTATCTTCATTATCTTTGTCTGTAATAAAAACTATTAGCCAAATTAATATCTGCGCTGAAATAATAAAACTGCAGGTACCCTGCATTTCATGAACATTTTAAGATCCCATAATCATCAAAAGCACAGCAAGGATGCTACTTTTCAAGAAGGACAATGACTTATTTATGGCACAGTATCACGTTTCTCTATCACATTAAACAAACTGTTTTGCAATAAATGTCTACAATATTTCCTACCGAGTTGAATGGTTCTTTAAAAAGGAAAATCCTTTAATGGTCACATTGTGGAACACTCAGTTAAAAGATACTCACTAAACAGAAAAGATATGTCATTACCTAACAGTAAAAATCAAACTAAAACAAACAGCACCCAAACCCTCTTTCTTCTAAGCAAAAAAAAAGTTTGCAAAATGTCATCTGTGAGCAGAGATGAAGGAAATCCTTTAAAAAAGGGTAATCAATTCCACCTTTCATGCCATGCAGATTTTTAGTTCCAGTTAGACATTTTTTAAGATCTGTTATAGAAGTTAATATGTTAATAGAAGTTATAGCTGTTTATTCTGCTGTATTCTTTTAAGATTTAACAGTAACCAACACTTCAACAATGCAGTTCTTCCCACAATTTGAGTATTTTAAATTACTATATTTTTTACCTGTTCTGTTTTCCCTGCTTGTCTGCTAAATCCATATCTCCTAAAAGAACAATAACAACATGAAGGAAAAATACTGCTGTTTATGACTTTCACAAATACATTAAGTTTCTATCAGTTTTCAAGATAAGATATGCACCAAGAGCCAGGATTAAATTAGTTTTGAAATGTTTCAATGAAACTAAATAAGCAGGTACTGGAGCATATTTACAGAATGATTTCAGATCCATCTACTCCTTCCATCATGATTTGCAAATCTTGACTTTCCATAAAATACTGTCACATAAAGCTCATGAAAGGAAAAAGCAATGCCCTCTTCCCATATGAAGGTTATTCCTGAGCTATTACACTACAGTCCATGTTACTGTTAAAAGGAAAGCACTCAAAACAGTGAGACAAAAAAAAAAATCTAGAAATCTATGGCTTTGGGGGAAAAGAAGCCCCAGAAGATACAAAACGGAATTCATATGTCATCCACACTTGTTAAGTATTAAGAGCTCAGACAGCAGATAAGCTGTCCTTACCACTAAACTGGGAAAAGAAAACTGGAAATAGAAGCTCCGCAACTTCATTTTCAGGTGTTTGGAGAGCTCTCAGTGAACCACAGGGACTTTCAGAGATAATGGAAAAGTGAAAGCCTTGGTAACTTTGTCTCTGAATGAAAGTTTGAAGGAAAGTAAAAAGACAAAACATTCAACCATGATTCAGCCTCCTGCTGTAGCAACCACAGGAGAGCTAGAAAAAGAAGCAGCAGCAACTGCAGCTCCTTTTCCACCAAATTTTCAGTGGATTGCTTGTAAAAAAATGATATTGACTGACATGCACTAGCTGGAAGGATCATGACTTTAAGCCATTTTTATAAAGAACAAGTATGCTAAAAACACATGCCCTAGTAGGAGCATAAAACCTGAACTTGGTCTCCCATTGTACAAAATACGGTTCACACATATGAAGACTGTCCAGTCCCCAGAGAATTTACAGGGTAAGTAAACAAAATCTGAAACCAAACAAGAGTAAATCTGAAATAGTTCAGTTCTGAAGTAGTAGGAAAAACCCAACCACAACCCAAATTTTATCTGTAATGTTCGTAATACACACTATGAAACCCAGAGAGCTAAATGAAGCCTTTCACCTGCCATATTCCAGAAGTGTAGCATGAACCTTTGATTCCTCATCCAGCAGTTCCTCAGCTCCCGTCTGACGTTTGTATTTTCTCTGGGGTTTGTAAACTTCCTGCAAGACAGTGAAAGAGTTCAGAGCTTGTAAAAGGTTCTTCTAAAATGAATGATCAATTGTCATCTAGGGTGATATACACACTGCTTGCTTTCCAACTCAATATACTTACTCAAATAAACATCCTTCACTTTCTCTTTTTGGAATTGCATTATAACACCTTAGTGAATTAATTTCTAAGCAATTTGCTATAGAAATTGTCAAAGTTTAAAAAAATTATAAATGACTATTTAACATGGAACAATGTCTCAACCATCTCCTCTGTCATGTGTGAAAGAAGAATAAAAAGTAACACACTCAACATCTATTAAAATGATTTGGCTAATGCCAATGCCTAGAAATGTTACCTCTTTTGTGAGTTAATTCTATTTTTAAACTCTGATTAGATAACTAAATGCAATTATTATTTACTCAATGATCACAGGTTACAATGGAATTAAAGCAGATTTTATTATAATTTAAGGAACAAAAATGTCTCAAGAAGTTTGGCAGTAAAATGATTTTAATCTCCTGCTATCCCAGTGTAACCCAATAGCTGGAAAACAGCCCATCAAATAAAACAAGAACTCACAATTACTATTTTGTACTGATAGAGCTGATTCCAATTTAAAAACAAAAGGAAGAATATTTCTTGCTCGATCTGACTTTCTGCACACAAACTATTATTTTCAACAATCTGCACCGCAACACTGCTGAAATGGCTCTCCATCTTTTTCAAAGATGTAATCCCAAAGTGGAGATTTCAAACAAGTAAAAATTGACAATATTCCTTGGCAAGCTTCTCCTGAATTTGTCTGTTGCTCTTTACAATTTTTACTTAATTTCTAATCTTAATTTCTGTCATCTTTGCTTGCAGCTATTCAATCTTGCTACATTTTTGACTGTCACATGAAAAAGCTTTTTAAGACCAAGGATCTCCCACTAAATGTACTTTCACATCTGCAGAAAGGCAATGTAAGTCATAAAAATAGTTATAGCTTTTATAGTGGCATTCTATTGTATACCTGTGCTATATGAAGTGTGGGCATCATACCCTAAACATTAGTCTGGGCATCAGGTATTTGAGCGGTTGAACAAAACCACTGCAAGAGAACCTCGATTCACCAGCCAGTCACCTTGCAGTAGCAGTAGTCCTTATTCCAATGACCATCCCTGATAGTTAACATTTCCTTTTCCAACCCCTAGCCCTGATCATGACCATGAATCTTCGTGTACTGCCCCCTTGAGAAGAAAGGGTAGGTCTTTAGATCAGCTACAACACTGAACTCAAACAGACTGATCTTTCACACGTGCTGATCCACTCTTAGAAGAGTGGATTTCTATTCCATTTACAATACACAATGATTTAAAGGTGACCTGCAAAAAAACCTTCATCTAACAGCCACCTTCTCCTCCTTCCAGTTCCTGTGGATAGATGGGAAAGCTTGTGCACATTCTGCCTTGGAAATTCATTCTGTGTGTTCTTCTAGACTGCACTCATGCCTTAATGCCTTAAGAGATCTCATGAACTAATCTTTCATTAAGAAGATCAGGTGCCAGCTGTAGAAGACATGATCCTGACAGAGCTCATATATTTAGGGAAAAGGTGTTTGGCTAATGATACCCTGAGCAATGATGAACAAATGTAAGAACTTTATGCACCTATAAACTAGAGATCTGTGAGACAGAGTAGAAGACAGAATACAAATTAATAGACCATGAACACTAAGCCCTGAAAACTTCTGATTCTCAAGTAACCAAAGGGAACCCTTCATCACTGTTAATCAAGTATCTTCTTTATTTTTTAAAATTACACTGAGAATTTTAGGTACTGGTGACCCATAACAGCATTGTGATTATTTTGTTTCTGTCTCTTCAGGGACAAGGTCAAGATCAGCCACTTGGATAGAGAATCTTTAGTGCTGTTTAAAGACAGTGCAGGTAAAGGGCACACTTGGAAAATTAGGACAATTATTCTGAAAATTGAAACTAAGCAGAACCCCAATAAATTTCATGTGCTACTTGACAGAATACACATTTGGAATTTGCTTTCTCACACAGGTTTGCATTGTCTCTCAGTTTAAAGGGCTATACAGGTGCATAAATTATGCAATGATACCTAGGTAGAGGGGGAGCTAACTTAGAAAACATGTCTCACTGGAAAGGCAAGTGTTTCTAGTTGGAGTAAAAGACTCATTTTAAGTCTGCTAATAATTTAAAAACCCAATCAAATCATGGGGAACAACACTTTAGGGACTCTAATTGAAATTTCCAAAGCAAGAGCAATTATTCAAACAGATTAACAAAGGAGTTACATTGGTCATCACCTGGAGAGTTGCACTGCAATGTTATTCTACAAACACATGCTGTAATTCAACCACATATATTAGGCTCAGCAGCACTCAGGTCAGTTGCACAGAAGAACAACTCCCTCCCTCCAAAACCTGACAAAGAGTAAGGTGACTTGTCCAGCCCGTTACACAACCTTTCATACAGCTCCTTACACCAGCACTGAGCACCCCCATCGGTGCATGAAGAGCTCAGGGTGCCTGACTAGAGCTGTCTGAAAAAGCACTGATTTTCTCAGGAAAGCAGGGTTCTGCCATCTATTGAAGAGCCTTGGAAATGTCCCATTCAAAGCAAACCCAGATTTCCCATCTCTTGTCAAATGCCAGCCTGGAATTTATCAAGATGGTCCAAAAAAAAACCAAAACCCCAACCAAACCAGTAGCAAATTACTGTGAGCCAGAAATGGTGAACTGATGGTTCCAAGCAAAGAGGGAAATTAGAAAGCAAGGACAGAAAGTCCAGTGACCAACCAGCCAGCTAAATTCAGGTATGAGAGTAAAAGAGCCTTGGTATTTTACGTGCCGCTCTCTGCAGCATTCATGAACAAGCTTCCAAAAAATACACACGAAGAGTTTATCCAAGACTTAGAAGATTTGCATGTGAAGAGGGAGAACACAGCTGAGACCACCTTTCCCAGCCAACATCTGCTACTTAAAGAAAACATTTCTAAAGTAGGGTGTGTACTTTCACTGCTAATTACAAGAATTTAAAAAGTCAGGTTCTGAAATGCAGACAGTTGAGATCATCATCATATTAACTAATTTCAAGACAAATAGCACAACTGCTGAGAGCCTCAAACACACATTTAAGTGTGCTGAGTGTTTAATCGTCTGTAAGCTACCTTGTGACTTTTGTTTGATAGTGTGGAATTCCACACACTCCGTGCAGGCAGTTGATATGGTTTATCTACTCATACAATGCACACCTAAAAGGTTTTCAATCTGATATATTGGCATTCGAGACCTGTTCTAAGAATGAAGCTCAACATGTAACTTAATTGGGATCTTCTCCTGAGAAAACCCAGGACTGGCTGCATAAAACAGAGTTAACCACCTCCATTTCATTACTAAAACCACTTGCTTCTTAATCATAAAAAAAGAAATCTAACATACTCACAAAGATATCAGTAACTGTTTTGATTGCCTTCTCTTTTCTTTGCATGAATTCATCATCCTGAAAGACATTAGTGGAGGTAATTAAAAATACCAGGAATGGAGATTAAAATCTCAACCATTCTAATGATTCTATGAAACAAAGCTGTCAAATAGTTTCTGAGTTACCCAATTATTTGGTGAAATGTTAGTGATTTGCTGTAACACAGAAAAGTACCTGCTTCTGCCTTCAGATGGGAGATGGGTCATTAAAACTGTCCAGATCAGCAGTCCTGATACAAATGCAACCCCAGCCCACTACTGGGATCTCCAATCTTTACTACACTATTAAGAAATGAAGCTGGGATAGACTTGATGTGGAAAAGAGAAGTTTCCTCTACTGTCACTTCAGTTTCTAAGCATTAACAATAATAATTACAAAAAAATCAAAATCAAAACCACTCAAAGTTAATAAAATCTGTCTATCCCAATACTAGGGACATCTACCTTTAATCCTGTTATTAACAGGCAAAACTTGGGTTCTACATGTTAAACATGGAACTGCCTTGTGATATGTATGAACAGAACTGATGGCTTTGCACTACAGGCACATATCCAAGCTCATTCAATCTCTCCTCCTCTACCAAGGAAACTTCATCTCACTGCTGAAGAACAGTTCAGTTTTTGAATGAACTTTTTTACAAATCTAGTTTTCAAGAACAAATTTTGGGGTTTGGATACAGAAAGACAAGAGCTGCCTTTTAGCACTCTGAAAGAAACTCCAAATTATAGAGCATAAACAGTATAGTAATTCTCAATTAGCCACATCAGCTTCTCCACAGCATGCTGGGTGTTTCTGAACAGCTAGAATGACAAAAAAATACCAAATATTGCAGAAAAACTAAGGCAGTCGTTAAGCAAAAGTTAACCAGAATCTACAAAATTTCTGTCACAATAATGCTTCAATTTTTTCCCACATGAATTTGTAGGGGATTCCTTTAGGACTGACTCACAAAATGATTGCAAAAGCAACACTGGTAAAAGTGTAGGGATTTCAGAGCTGTGATGCTGGTACTGCAACTGTGTATTTGACATACTATAACAGAAACAAGAACTGTCTTGATCTTACCTCTGGCAGTCTGTGAGTTTTTTGAAACTGAGATATAGAGTAAGAACGGACATAATCTCCCATTTCTTCCCTTGTTTCTATTGCACGTTTCACCAGCCACTGAAAAAAAAGGAATTGTATCAGCTGAAAAGGGAAGAATAATGGCAGCAAACACCAAACGAGTACATAATCCTTTAATACAAGGTAAAAGCTAAAAGCACTTTTTAAGCACAGAAACACGAACATGTGATTTATTTTTAAACATGGGAACTCTTTGGCCTAATCCTAACAAAATGTGTCAGCATTTGCTACTTTATAAAATTCACATTTCTTCTGCGCGTGTGTTTCTTCTAGGAAATGCTCCTACTATAGATCACTCACTGGTTTAAAAAACTACAGCTCCACCATGAAAAAATGCATCTTCAAGCCTATGAAGTGTTCATGAAGAACCACATGCCTGTGCAAGAAAAAAAGACTTCTTCTGACATTTATAAGACCACACAAAAAGCCACAAAATATTGAAGTACATTTTAAACAATGCTGGAGAAGATAAATCTTGCAGGCTGTTGACAGCCTGTGCAGGAGGTCACAGAAGAGATGAGATCAATCGTGGGATCCAAGTTTGAACCAGCAACTGTTTCCTGTGCTATAACCATGAACCCCTGGAAAGTGAGGGGAACATGATGACAACAAGAGAAGAAAATGCAGACTATTAATTACCAAGCACATCTCAACACAAGACTGTGTACATACTTTTGCCTGTGATCATAAGCATTATTTATTAGGAAGAACAACGACATTTCTGCCCAATGGAATATTTGTTAGACTTTTTTAATTTTTTTTTTTTTTAAAGTTCTGCTACAGTCTATGGCAGTGAGCCAACTCAGCATAATTTCTTCCTGTAGGGAAGGATCCATCTCAATTCTTGCACAGTGCAAGAGCTAATGGGACACAATGCCAGCCTTAAGAGCAAGCTTTTGTATTATTTGGAAACTGATCTGAGATTTAGAGATATCAACTGGAATCTTGAGTTTAACAGGGCATTGAATAAAGTGCCATTATCAAATACATAATTCCTACATGGTGCAGTCAGCATTTATAGCTTTTGCATGGTCTTCTTCAGAACACAGTGTACTGGTGACAACAAGCTTTCTTGAAAGTCTAATGAGGAATCTGGAGCATGTGGAGCAGGCAGAACTTCACAGGGACCTGATAGAAAGCCACAATTTTTAAAGGAAGATCCTCTACATACCAAAAACTAAGCCCATCAAAAAAGAACATCATCGCTAAGTACAGGTCAGCTCTACCACCTACTGGCCAGCTACAAATACCCAGACTCACTGCTCTCAGAGAAATCCAGAAGTACATTTCCTCCCTGTTTAGAAATAGTATTTCTCCTTTCCAGAGGTAATATCCCAAACCAGGATTTGGGATGAAGCAGGTGAGAGATTAAGAATGCCTAGTGCTATTGTTTTTACAGCAGGAGTAATATATTTCCTGTGAAAGAAGCCTGCATTTGATAAAGGGAACCATTCATTGCCACCAAGTGACCAGGGCAAGAAACTCACCTGGGATGAATTTTTTTTTCTGGGTAGGAAATAAGAGTTCAGAAGCAAAAACTCACATTAGCAAGATACAAACTTTCCACCTTAGGCAGCATCATCACAGCTTGAATGCTGTGTAAGAGTAGCACACATCACAGAAGTGCACTCTCCACAAAACGTTAAGTGTGGTTTTCCTGAGGACCCTCCTACTAGGAGATAACAGGAAAAAGCACCAGGTAGTTTTCCCCACTTCTTACAAACTGAAATTCAGATTCAATTCCTACTCACTAAATTCCTTCACAGGCATGAGGTAAGGAGATATTTAATGGAAAAGAAGCATGCTTAACAGTCTTCATTCTCCCTATCTGTCAAGGATACCTTTGTGTACAGATAAAAGGAAAATCAAAAAATGATAACAACATGCCAAGGATTCTCAAAATACCACACGTAACTGGAATACATCAAGTGTTAGCTTAAATCTTAATTAACTTGAGAATGATGCACATGGTGAGTTAGTGGTGCTCAACAAATACACAGTAAGAGGATCACTTGTCAGAGCACGGTTTTTACATGACATGAAATAAGGATGAATTATGCCTAAAGAAATGACCCCAGTGGCTTTTGCCTTATGCATATGCTTCTGATTCAAGGTCTATCTGCATAACTTACCCCATAAGCTAAAACACAGACCATAAGGTATTTGTTCTATTTCCTAGTCTGGCAAAGAGGACTATCAGAGTCCACAACAAGATTAAACTTCAGTTTCTTTAAGCAGCCATTCCCCAATAGGCACAATCTGACTCCATGGCAAAGAATTTAGAGAGTTTGTTTTGTTTACTTTCTAAATGTGGATCAAACAATGCTTAAAAATTCTGTCATCCATAACGTCACTTCAACCTTTAAAAACATTAATTCAAACTACTTCTCTGTGATTATTTATTCCAAAGTTAAATAAAGAGTCAAACAATAATTCAAAGCTTTTTTATGTTTTTTATGCAGGTTTTATGGCCTTTTTCAGCAAAGTATCAATACACCATGAAACTACTACCTGTACAACAGGAAATATATGGATGAAATCCAGTCCCTGGATCTGATGTGGTTCCAAACGATGTGGACACTTCATTTTTGGTAACACTGACACGATTTTTTCAGTTAAGGCACTATTATAAAACAACAAAAAGACAGATGTATATATGCTACAATTTTCTTTTGTTAATTACAAATTATTTTTGCAAACACAGTAGTTCAAAGATTCCCTCTAGTGGCTTCCACTATATATACTGAAAAGCAATCAAACTCATTTACAAAACAGCTTTTACGGGCACTATTTATATCATCAGTCTGTGAAGAGGCGATTAAGCCCCACTTACAGGCTCCTACCTTGGAAATTCATTTAACTATTACAGAAAATTTCAGGATCTGCATGTCTGGACAGATGAAATACCCATGTAAGACACACCTTTGCATGTTATAGTGTACACCCAACATGAAGAGACAGTAGCTTTAAGAACAGTTACATTAAGTAAGAGATGTGCACTCCAAGGAAGTCCAGAATCAAATGTAAGGACTTAAAACTTTATGTAGCAGAACTCATAAAATATATCTTGATGTTACTCCTGAAACTTTATGAATTTAAATACAAACTGCACTTAAAAGCTAAATACACAGTACACTTCACATACTTTTCAAGTCACTAACACTGAATTTGCTGGCAGCAATCTCATTCTAGAGCTCAGTAAGAGCTGGTTAACTGAAAGGATTACCCTGCCACAAGGGATCCATCTGCAAGAAATTCATCTTGTTTCCACTGAATACCTAATTTTAGGGCAAGAATTTTTTTGGCTGTCAGTGTTGTCAAGTACATTTTTAAAGCAGGTGTCACCACTGAGGATGAAAACTTTACTACAAAAACCAAAGCTATTTCCCCATGAAGGAAAACAGTATGAACTGGTCCAGTACTGACCTCAATGATATTTAATACTGTCCAAATGGACAACTAAGATCCTGGAAGAACAAAAGGGGATCAAGAGATATAAGACAGTGACCAAAATCTGGGAATAGAGCCTGAAACGTTTTACTTCCTAAAGAGAACTGAAGCACAGTCAAAGCAAATGCAATTAAAACAAAAGCCATTTATCCAACAGAGGCAAGATCCTCTCCTAATATATGTTTCCATGTTTATTTCAGCCCAGCAATTAAATAACAGGACACCATCACAATGCCTTTGGAATAATACTGAGAAAACATAGTTTAACTTTTCCTTATCTTGAGAACACCACAGAAGCCCTGAGCCTCTACCAACACAAACATTACATGGACATCAAAACAGCCTATGCTCCTGCGATTCTGAACACTTTAGATTTACAAATAAATCATTGTTGCTGTTTTGGGAGAGGAGCCTGGTTTTTGTTTTGCCAGTTTTGCATCCAGTCAGCTGGAAAAATAACAGAACATTTTGAGAACAACTTAACTATTTCCTAACCGGTTGTTCTTAAGGATAACCAGGATAAAAAACTACCACCATCATCTTCATTCCTAGTCTCTACTTAATTCTTTGCACAGCAATGCTTTATGTAGTTATTTATCTATGATGATTTGAGTGTTTCCAAATACAACTGCAATACCCACAAATACTCACTTTGTAAAGCCTTGCCAATGCTCCGTGACTTTCAAGAAAACAACACAGAAAGATGTTCTTTTTAACTACACTGAATAAACAAGTCTTTTCATGCCACTGTAATTTGTCAGGCTAATCTTATTTCCTGCAAATTTTAATTATGGCTCTTTTATCACAGATACACATAAAGAAATAATGGAGTTTAGAATGTGTTCCCTTTCCCAGCATAAACAATGTCTATAACCTCCCTGGTACAGGAATTAGATGGCTTATGAGCAAATTCCATGCATAAGAAATGAATCAAAACAAAATGTTCTCATTGGGTCACCCTGAGGAAGGAAATCCTCCTCCTCAGTATGGGGCAGGTAACTATTGTGGCAACAGTGACATGCTTTAAATTCTGTTTGCTGATGCCTACAATTCCAACCCAGAACCATAAAAGGGAGTCAGAGGTTATTTACACAGCAGAACTGCAGACACAGGGAACTCAGGGAAGGTCTTCTAATGTTGCACTCCAGCTTCCAGCAGCGTGGTCTCCCTCTGCCCTTTGCTTTGGCCTCTGCATCATCTCCTTGTGCCAGCACAAGCATCTGTGCAGCTGCACAGAGAACTGGATCCAGGAATTCATTCATGTTAAAACTATTTTCTTTTTTTTTTTTCTTTTGGGGTTTTTCGGGTTTTGGGGTTTTTGGTTGGGTTTTTGGTTTTTGGGGGTTTTTTTGGGCTAGGTTTTAACCTGGATCAGTTCCTAATTCAGTTCAGTGTGCAGCCACACAAATGCTTTCAGTGCTTAGTAGGGATATAAGAACATGGCAGCCCAGTGGGAATAGCCCTGCCTTTTCTGAAATAAGCTTCTTTCTGGTTTTAGAATTTGTGGAACTACAGTCTGAGAAACCCAGAGCCCCGTGCAATGTTTCGTAAACAGGCAGTCCTCAAAAGCAGGAAATTTGAACTAAAACTCATTCTTAGAAAAATAGCAGGTAACTTCCCCCTCCCCGCCCAATTTTTATTTTCTAAGAAAAAGAAGAAAAATCCCCCACTTGCCATTTAATCAACTTACATTTTTTGACCAATAGTAGAGTTTTCCTGAAATAATAAATCCACGTCGATATCAAAGCTGCAGGTAGTGATACACCACGTCATGCCTCCCACCACCTGGCAAAAGAGCAACAGCATGGTCAGGGCCATTTTAAACTGAAGAGGTAAACCCAAATACATCTTTGAGGCTTTATTTATTTTAGAAACCACATCTCAGTAATCTCTCCATCCTCAGTATCCTCTCTGCGCTAAGACAGACTGAAATACATAGCAAAACCATATCAACCTCATACAATAGTACACACAATACACATGTACAAGAAGACAGAAACCAACCCAGCCGTTATTGACAACCTAAATTCCTCTCTTAGCTTTATCTATTAGTTTTGAAACAGCTCTCAGATTGAAAAAAGAAAACCAAACAAAAAAACCAATGGATACAAAGCAACAGTACGTTAAATGTCATGACCTCTAAAACGTGACCGTATCAAAATTTTATCAAGGATCATAATTACTGCATCCATATATTTACCTTTTTACAGACATCTTTGCTACTATTATTTCTTGCTTGCTGACACATGCAAAAGGAAGTGCTAGACACAGTATCAGCACAGCAGTGGAAATCCCCAGCTCTGCAGAAATCTCTATTTTAGGCCCTATTCTGATATCAGCATATTTAAACTCCTGAGCCACTTCATCAACTTTACATAAATATTTAAAGACGACCTTTCATAAACATGTGCAAAAAAACCTAAATGTATGCAAAGCCAAAGAACAGAGAAAGAGATTAAAATGTGGAGTAACTTTCCAACATCATGCAGCAAATTAGGAACCTTGGTTTCTAACAAGGTTGCTGACATTTCCCCTCTCACACTCCTCTCTGGAACTGATGACCTACATATCCCTTTTGCTTCAGCAACGTGATCATTTTCAGTAGCAGTGCTCATTTCGGTGAGGTTGGGCACTGTCATGAAATGGCAACTTTTCAATTGTATTTAAGCAAGTATAAGTGATTTCTACACATAAATGCAACAATGTTACATCCCAAGGCAGTCTCTTTGAAACTACTCTGTGAGCACAGACTCCTGAGCAACTACTGTTAGCAATACCAAGGAGTTTGAATAAAATAAAATTGCATTGCAAAGTGAGGCTGTGCTATGATCAAAGAGAGCAGAAAACAGAAGAATCCATTTCAAGGCTGCTGTAGTTCTGTGTTTTCAAACCTTGGATCAAGAATTTCTCACAGAGTCAGCACTAAAGCAACTCAGAAATCTCTCTTCAACCTGAACTTTGCTCACTGTCAGTATCACACACTTCCTGTCTAGGACAATGAAAGGTTAACAAATATGACATTCTAAAGATATGTAAAAACAGCCTCAAAATAATCTCACCAGGCTAACTGTTCCATTCTTACACAGACACTTCCTCATTTCTCATCAATGTTGTTTTTAAAATTACCATGCTATCTCCACATATCCAGTCTTTCTAGCTATTCTAACTGCTGTTGAGAGAGGGATGAAAATTTCCTGTACACAACTCTAACACAGGCTGTATCAACCACAAAAAAAGCAGACAGCAATTGGTTTGCATCCAATTGTCTCTTCTAAAACAGGCCTTCCTGCACAAAATTGTCTTTCAAGACTGAGGAGGTCCTGTCTGTCTGAAACTAGGTCATTTGCAGAATAATTCACACAGGGAAGCCTCATAGGTTGCAAATGTCTCTTATAAAGTCACCTAGAATTGCTAAGCAAACTGGCAAAACATATATGCCTCTTACACTTAAAAAAGGGGGTTAAAAATATTGTACTGGCCTCACCTTGTCAAAGGGTGATAACCCCTTGATTCTTGCTCGAAAATACCCAGCAGCCACCAACAGTTCCAAAATTTCAGTCAGCTTGATGTTTTGTTCCTCATCTTCTCTTGTTTCAACCTGACAAACAAACACAACACTAATTCAGCTTTTCTCATTCATTTGAAGAATGAACATTTTCTGAACCTAATCTTGGCACAGACCACATATCAGGGAAAACCTGCCGTCCATTAGCAACTTGGTTAATTTGAAAGACAGTAAAGAAACAGGTAACACATTTCAAAGTGGATTTAACATCACATAATTTCACCCAGTTAAATACTTTAATCTGCTTTTGCTGTTCGCACTCCTGGTCCACTGCTTGCCTCCAGCTAGTGAGATTGTCCTATTGCCATAAACCAGTTAATTTATTCTCCATTTCGCACATTTCTTTCAATTTCAGGGTTCATAAAATCACACGCCTCAGTTTAACCTCTATCCCAGCCGAAACAGGACACGCTTCTATAGTCCTTCTACAAAAACAGGAGACGTTCACATGGAATTCCACTTTTTGGGCAATGCAATTTCAAAGCATAGCAGTAACAAAAGTAAACTGTGACGGGCAGCCCGGACAGCCTCAGTGCTCCGAAGCCGCACCGTCCCAGTGCTTTTGTCCCCACCTTACAGGACGAAACCCCACAGCCCCGGGGTTACATGATTTCAATACACATGATTTCCTAGACATAGCTCCCAAACACCTCGGCCCTAGGCCGGAGAGACGGTAACAGGGCTCCAGGTGTCCCCCGAGGGGCTGCAGGGACTCACCTGCACACCCTTCCCACCTCCAATCCTTCGGGCACCCTCCTCCTCGCCGCTCCCTCCCACGGGAACCCGGTGAGCCCGGCTTGCAGAGGGGGCACGGGAAGGGGATGGTGCACCGAAGGTGACCCGCACAGCGCTGCTGGCAGCCCCACAGGCCTCCCCGCACCCCCCGCGCCCAGCCCGCTGCGCGGCACCGACCCCCGCGCTCCCGGCGAGGGCCGGGAACGAGGGGAAGGAGCAGGCAGGGATCCCGGGGACGCCGGTGCACCGGGGCCGGAGGAACAGCGGCCGCGGCTCGGCAGCGCCTGGGGGACGGGGGACTGGGAGAGACGCGGCTCCGGTACCTCCTGCGGGGCCTGGCGCTCCTGCCCCCGCGGGACCCCCATCGCCCTCCGCCGCCGGCCGCGCCGCTGTCACGTCCGCTCCCCGCCGCCGCAGCGCCCCGGCGAAGGGGTGTTCCCGGCCGGCGGCTGCCGGGTTCCCCCGCCCTCGCTCAATGGTTCGCCCGCACCCTCCTTGCGTACAAGCGCATCCGGGCCGTGCCATTCGCGGCCGAGGGGGTGCGGGGAAAGGAGGGCGGCGGCTCATGTGACTGACGGGCTGCGCGGAGCGCAGCGGCCGCGGCCTCGCCCGCGGGCTGCGCCCTTGGGGGCGCCCCTGGGTGCCCCCGTGCCCGCGGCCCCTCAGAGCGCGGCCCCGCCCCACGGGCACCCTCGAGCCCCGGGCGCTTCCCCTGCGCGGCGCTGTCCTTCTCCCGCCGCTGTGTTCTTTTTTTTTTTCCTTCTTCAAGGGGTCCTGAGGCCTCCCGCCAGCATGGAGGACAAGTTACTGAGTGCTCTGTGACTGCCAGGCGCCCCACGGCCGCTCATGCTCCACAGGGCGCTGACACTTCTCATTGCCAGCCGTGTTTCCTCTGGTGACCTAACGGCTGGAGTGGGGTTTAATTCTGTTTTTTCTCCTCTGCACACATGTCCTAGAATCACTTAGGTTGGAATCACAGAATCAATTAGGTTGGAAAAGACCTTTGAGATCATCAGGTCCAACACTGAACACCACCATGTCAACTGGACCATGGTACCAAGGGCTATTTCCAGGCTTTCCTTTAACACTTCCAGGGACGGTGACTCCATCACTTCCTTGAGCAGTTCATTCCAATATCTAATCAAGCCTTCTGTGAAGAAATTTTTGCTAATACCCCTGGCACAGCTTAAGACTATGTCCTCTCATCGTGTCGCTGGTTGCTTGAGAGAAGAGCCTGACCCTCACCTGGCTGTACCCTCCTGCCAGGGAGTTGTAGAGATCAAAAAGGTCACCCCTGAGTCTCCTCCAGGCTAAACACCCCCTACTCTCTCAGCTGCTATTCATCAGGCTTGTGCTCCAGTCCCACGCCAAGGAACCCCTGCAATCTGTGCTGGCCGTGGCTCCCAGCAGTGGGAACATCATGGGGCCATGTCTGAGCATCCCCTGGTGGGAAGGTGGGCACCTGGATGTGCTGGAGCCTGGCCTCCAATCCCGGGTTTGGCAGGACAGGGCAGACCCTGCAGAATGATGGGTGTGCTGGGGTCTGGATGTTGTGCTCAGGCTGGTTGCCAACACACATTGGATTCATGAATAAAATCACACAGATGCACAGGGATTTGATGGGCTGAACAGCCTGGTAGCAAACCACGGCGGCATTTCATGGGTAGCATTCTTGTTGGTGATGGCTTCGGAAATACCTGTCAGGGGTCTCTTTTCAAGTCTATCACAGGTGTTCTGTTTCCAGACTCTTTGCCACACACAGAGTATTAAAAAAAAAAGAACCTTGCACTCAGCTGTGGCTGGAAGCATCTCAAGGAGACAAAAGAGCAGGAGAAATCACAGGAAAGAGGTGTTCGCATCCTTGGGAGGGCAGCAGAGCATATGTGAGCCAGTCCATTCTGACTGTTGCCCTGACAGTGATCAAAACAATAATAATAATAATAATAATAATAATAATAATAATAATAATAATAATAGCAAAAATAGGCCAGCTCAGGCCATGTACAGGAGTAACCACAGGCCACATCTTCATTAGAGCTGCAGAACACTGTTCCACAGCCCCAGAGGCTAATGTGGTCACCACAGCAATATGGGCTTTCTGTGTTTTGTCTGCCTTCTCCTCAGAGAACTTTATGGCTCTAATTTGATTGCCATGCAGAGGAAGACTGAAGCCAACAAAATGCAGGGACAAAGAGAAGGGTTGAAACAGGAGAGTATTAGGAAGGAATGTAGACAACCTTCAGATGCAGCAGCAAGCGCAGGTCGTAAGGTAACTGCTGAGAAGAAATATCAACTTAAAAAAAAAAAAATCTTTCTGAGCCATGATATGGCCATAAAATTCCTCTTCAAAGAAACACATTAAAGAAAAAGGAAAAATAGAAAGCCAAAGATAGTATGAACCAGGGGCTTAAGCAGTAACTGAATATCAGACAAGGGAGGGAACTAACCTACCCTGGGAAATGGAACTGTTTCTCTGGCTTCTTAAAGCATAGTAAAGCAAAGGAAGGAGACAGGGCTAATTAACTCCTATGAACTTTAAAAGTCATGCAACTGGCCCCCAAAATCACAAAGCTGGCCTGAAATGATTTACTTACAGAAAGGCAATAGGTTGTTTTAATTTGCTCTATGTCTATAAGACCACAAGGACTGGAAACATTTTTCTCCTGTATAGGCTGGAATTTTCCTTCTTTTGGTATGTAGTAAGGAAAAAAAAGGAATGGCACAAAAATACAAAAATCTGTGGTCATTACAACTCATCTTGGATCACTTGAACCTCTATAAAATACTTCTCAAAAGCATTGCTTCCCAAACCTAATTGTGATGCAAATTCGTTCAGTTACCCAGATAGAGCTGTTGTCCCCTATGACATTTGGATAATCAATCTCCTAAATACCAGTTAAGTTTAAAAAGAGTCCCAAGAGGGTTACCATGTAAAAAAGAAAAACCTCTTTTCCTTCAGGTTTTTAGATTTTGTGCTTGCAAATCTCTAGCAGATTCAACTTAGGCTTTGTTTTCCCCTTTCCTTACTTTATTTTGATCTGTGAAGGTAAGTGAACTCTGGCACTTGGTGCAGCTGCTCTCAATAATACTGTCTTGATTCTTCTATTTCATTAATCTTGATCCCATGAAGACGAGCTGAAGAGCTTCCTCCTTTTTTCATATAGCCATGTGATTCATTTCTCTGTTCAGCCTGGACTTCTGACATCAAACTCAGTCACCACTGAACATGTAGCAATAGGTCTCACTGTATCTTTTAGAACATATTTGTTTCTTCTTGTAATTAAGACTGAAAAATGTGAGATGGAGTTGTAACAGCAGCAGGAAGGGGTTCACTCTTTAGCAGACACAATTAGATAAACAAAGTAACTTAAGTAACTTTCCAATGTTCTGTATGCCAAGAAGGCCTAAAAGAGATTTATTTCCATTCTGCATGATAGATAAAATAAAGTAAGTATAACTTCCTGTGCAATGGTCCTTTGTACAGCATCTTCTTGTTAGGGTACAGCAGTTGTTTGTGGATACCATAAAACAAAGTATCATGGACAGATCTCGGAGTAAATGGAAAGGATCTCAGTGGTTGCACTGGACCTTGGTACTACTATGACTGCATCTTCCCAGTTGGAGTCCTACTTACAGGAGAAGCTGAAGGCACCTGTAGGGAACTAGACCCAAGCCTTCCAGACTCAGTGTCAAATTTTGCATTGTTTTCTGTGGCTCATCTCTTGGGTGAGCTCTTTTTTCAAGCCATTTTGTTGCCTAGCAGCCCCAGCACAGAGATCACTTCCATCCTGATCCCTAATGAAATTACTCCTGTGATGAAGGTTTTCATCCAGGTTTCTGGAATCAGCAATACTGTTGGCCACAGCACTAGTACTTTCCTCTGCATGCACTTACTCTTTTAATTCGTTGTCTTGGTTGTATCCCATCTCCTTACAGTTACTCAGTTCCCCTTCATCTATTTCCTGAGATGTAGTAGGCATAGAAAACCATTCAGTGGGCAATTGCAAATTCCCAATTATCGTCAGTAGAAGTGAGACTGTGCACTGTGAAATGAAAAAGTCACAGACCTGTTACAGTAGCCACTGCGTTAGGGGCTGCAGCAGACCATTGCATCCCATCAAACCAGCTGATATTCTTTGCAAGGTGTTGTGCCCTTTCAGCACTCACATAGAACAGCAAATAGTGAAGTTTTAAACATGCTCACTATCGTACCCATGGGTGACATTTAGAAGGTACAGTCCAGTAAATGTCGCATTCAGTCTCTCCTCTGAACAATTCCTATTTTCAGCACTTAATAGTTTGAAACTTACAGGCAGAAAAGAAGACCTTTTCTTCTTGAAAAATATGCTTGTGTCATTTTTAATATTGTTTAATATTGTTAAGATAGGCAATATGAACACGAACATTTTTAGTTCACTTACCAAGCTGTTAGCTCATCCCAACCAAACCCAAGGCAAACACAGGCAAAAAAGGTGGGAGTAATGGCTACGGAAACAGAAGAAACTCCTGTTCGTGGTCATCTTGGTGATGTAGTTAGAAAAGGGCCACAGAGTAGTTCCTTTCTTAAGTAGAAGGAAGAGGAAAGACTTCATGGCCTGTGGAATTTGGAGAAGAAAAGGTAGTCTGATAGTGAAAATACTGAGGTTCTGGTAAGTAAAAATACCACAGCTCCCTCATGGTCTACATGACAGAATTTGACAGAATTGGTGGCTGGTCCTCTCTACAATTTCATCTGTGCCCGGTCTAAAGTCTGCCTGGAGAGTAATGAGAATACTATAACTATGTACCTGATGAATACTAAAGGTTTTATCAGACTTCTTTTTCTGCATCGTCATGATTTTGATCACATGACTCAAAGACTGTGGTCAGGATATGCAAGTAGCCAATCATTTTGGGTATTTCAATTTTTGAGAGGCTTGATTTTCAGAGAGTGCTGCTGTGCCCTCTTTGAAAATCAGGCTGCTGAGGAGTTTCTCAGTTTGTACGTGGGTACGTGTTGCAAAGTCCAGACAAGGACAGGCACAGCACGCCTTGGCACAGAGTAGTCACCCCCGGAGAGGTTCAGAGACACATCTTCTCTTCTGAAAGTCTCAGGTCATCTGTAGCTGTTATGCTCAAAAGAAATTAATCTCTGGGACAATGAAGTGGGTCTTTCTAACTCACAAATCCATGGAACAACTGATTAAGTCTGATTCACTGAGCCGCGACCTGAGAAGGAACAAACAAAATGAGAACCTTTGCACTGTAAGTGCATCACAGACTCCTTAATTTGGGCCAGGATATTAAATTTCAGATCACAGCTCTGTCTGTGATGCTCGCACAGTGAAGAAATATTTTGCTTCATTTTTCTATTTAGACTGAGCAAATCTGATATTAAATTGTTGGGAAACAAAAGCCCAGGAACTTATAAATATATTTGTGAAAGGTAAAACTTCTCCAAACGGAATCACCAGTAAGATTTATTTGATGTTCAAAGAATAAGAGACTACAGGTCATTGGATTACTGATTTACAAATCTTTACAAAGGAGCACAGAGGTGTATATTTTACTGTGGCATTTATAGGCAAAATACAGGGATTTAGACTTTACCTTCTACATGCCATAATGCTATGACACATCCTTCCCTTAAAATAGTTTTAAGAATGAACAGTTAATTTCCCAATGGAGTGAGATAGTCTGAAACAGTTACCAGACTTCTCACTGGTGCACGTCACTCCCAAGAGAATGATGATCTAAGATAGAGAAGATTTTTGGCTTTTCTTCTTCCATGTTGATTTTTTGAAAGAGAATTGAACAGGCAGACAAGTAGTAAAAGAAGCAGGATAAAATATCAGTGATGTAGAGGTAAAAAAGACAGAACTGTAGAGATCCAAGGTGAGCATGGGAAGTGTAACCTTGGACAGAGCTAAACAAAAAGGAAAATAGCCTGCAGGAAAAAAAAAAAGGCTGTGTTCTGTCTCAGTAGACATTCAGTTTAACTTGAGTAATTTATACATGTGTGCATTTGAAATGAAACAAAAGTCCCACTGAGCAATGTTATTTAGGAATTTTAGCCTGGTTGCAACTTAACCCTAAATGAAAAGCAAACTGTGCTACCACTCACTAATACTCCCTCCATCTTCAGACTGCTTCTGAGCGGGATCCTGACGTAATCCAAAACTGCCGGTAGAACTCCGCGTCTTTTTAAGAATCAAATCTTGCTTACTCTCAGGCACACACTTTGACAAATGGTGGAAGAGCACCCTCTGGTGACACCAGGCACATTGCTGTATTCTGGTGCCAGTAGGAAATACATTCCTGGAGTACCGGCTGTGCTCTGGAAAGCCACCTCGATGTGGTTTAATATGTTTTAATTCATTATTCAGTTATACATACGGAGTACAAGAGTGAGCCTCCCGAAAACAAATCAGGGCTGACAGTGACCTTTCTTCTCCTGTCCCTTAAATCACTGAGTTCTTGTAATTTGAATCAAACATTTTCTGAATTGTTCTGAGACATTTTTTAGGAGGCTTTGGAGTAGGTTTTATGGGCACCATGAAATGCAGTCCCAAGTTTTATTGCACTGGACAGTTCAAGGCTTTTCAGAGTGTGATCCAAGTATTTCCTTACAGTGTTCAAGAAACTTGGCTGAGCTGTCTTTTCAAAGATTTTTTTTTTTCCCACGGAAGCAATTATTAAGAAAAATGAATTACCTTTTGCCATTCTACCTACTCAGAGGTAAGGAAAAAGGATGGATCTTAACCTAACTATAATTTGCAAATCATAGCTAATTTCAACACAAATTGAACCCAAATATGCTAACAAAATACATGCTTTTTCTGAATAGGTTCTTCTTCACAATGATGATGGCACACATTTCATTAAAATTCAAGGGCAAACTAATGTGAGTTTCTTTAGGAGTTAATAAAAGCAGTTGGTAGCTATAATAAGTTTAGAAAACACTTTCTGGAATTTTAGTCTGCAAAGAACTGGTTTTCTAAGGCTGGGGTTTGTGCAGACCGATTCTCTCACATTTCAAAAGCTGTGCAAAGCCCTTAAACATCAGGGAACCTTGCTAAAAACTAGGTAAAGGTCAAGAATGTTGAAACCATGGAAGTTCTTAACTGTACTTAACTCAAGTATGTAATTCATGAAAAAATGGTCATGTAATTACCAAATTATTTTTTAATTTATCATATTAATCTGGTCCATATAATATTGATTTAATACTTTATTTAATAAGATAATACAGCATTACATCTCCAAAGTGTAAAGATAATCACCAGAATGTCACCTAGCATAAAACCGAGTAGCACGTCTGAATAAGTCAGCACAGAGCATCTTATGGCTACCACGAAAGAAGAGTGATATGTTGTGCTTCCTCCCAGCATCTCACAACAGTGGGCTGATAAATCTTCATGCAGCCTGTGATGCCAGCTAGAAATGTTGAGTTTGTCTCCGTGTTGAACGTGCTGTAGCAGACACCCAACTGGTAATTCTAGTGCTTTGTGCAGTGAGGAATATTCAGGAAGTTTGCAATGGTTGATGAGTTGGAGCAAAATCACTCATACTAAATGGTGACTTAGAAAACAGGTCCATTATTGCCCAAGAGAACGAGGGAGGATAAAGTTACATCTTCAAAAGCTCTAGCTTTTAATATGTACGATTCCTAAGGCTTCTTAAAGCACAAGAAGTTTAAAAAAAAAAAAAACAAGACCCAGGTTCCAGCTCAGTTGTTACAAACCCACCTGTTAGGGTTACATGCACAGTAAATGTTCAGCAAATTCAGGCACCCTACAACTTGGAAGAAGCTGCCTTGTGCAAAAACAATAAGCAGCCTGCCCTGAATCATGGCAGCTTTCTGTCCTTTCCAACAGCAAGACCAAGTACCCACTGGGACCAGAAAGGTTTGTATTGAGTCACCTTTGGTGGGGGGTTCTTGCTTTTGGATTTGTCATCTACTCTTGCCAAAGGTCTAATGTCACTTACCAGAAAGGGAAAATTCCAACATCAGCTATCAATGTCAGCTGCTTTTTGTTCCTTCACAAGTGCTATCACAAAGGAATCGACTGACCTGAGCTTGGGTCTCCCTGAAGCTCTTCTGTTGCTAATAAAAGCATGGGTCATATAAAAAAGAAACCTTCACTTGGGTTTATCATCCTTAGTGTTATTAAACAATGAACATTAAAAATTCAGTCTCCACAAATAATGTAATCAACCTAAATCAGGTGATTTAATATATCTAAATCATATATCAATATGAAGGGTTTTCTATCTGATTTTTGGGGGCTTTGCACCCCTGGAGATTTTTTTTCCCAGAAACCACAAAATGAAGAAAACCTTTGTTTCTTAATTAAAACCGAGACTTTCACCTAATCCCTTGATTCTGGGAGTTGGGCTATAAACAAACCTCAAATATTGCAAGGCTCATAATAAAAATAAGAGCTGTCAATGCCTTATTATGCAACTTCACATCCTTTATGCAGGGCCACTCAGGAGAAAGATTTACCTCAAAGATTGTCAGCACTTTTCTTATCAGTCACCTCAAAAGCAGCAGGATGGCTGACTCCTGTGACTGTGTTGGATTTTTTTACAGTTAGAGGCTAATGAAGTCTTTTGTTGTAGAATTCTCCTAGCAATTTCTCCACTGTCTCCAGTAGTTCATATCCTTGTGATTTTGAAAGGCTGGAAGTAATATGTGTGGAGTTATACTGCTTATCCCCAAAGCATGCCCTCTTATCAGGAACTATGCCTTCTAGAAAAAGAAGGTGGAAAAGGATGCCTTGTAATTTCCATGATCTTGAAATTAGGAGGAAAGTTCCTACAGGTACACAAACACCTGGGATATGCCATATGCTGCCCAGTGTAGTTTGTTTGGAATGGCTATTAAAGTCACAGCTCATTCATCAAGCAAGTGTTAAAAACTCCAGCAAGCTCTGCTGCTGCCTTCTTTCTTGGTTAGTTTTACTTAGTATGAAAAATAGACATGCAGCTACATCCTGTCTCCTAAATTCGTCTCTGTGAGGGAATATAACCTCTTCTAGCTTCCCATCTCTTGGCCTTGCTCTGACAACTCACCATACCCCAGGCTGTGATGCCCTGGGGTTGCAGAGATGCATTGCTCCTCTTATTCAGAGTTTTTATAAACAAAAAAGCCATGCTATGAAACTCTGCATTTCCTACAGATGGACTCAGCAGAAATTAATTCCTTCCACAGTGGGAAGCCTGGGGCTGGTGGGAAGCTGAGCAGTGAGCACAGTGCAATGCCATAACTGGAGCCATGGGGAGCAGAAATTACTGAATCCGGGAGCTGCTTCAAGGGAGGAGATGCAGTTGCTCCCATTAATTCAGGAACTATAACTTCCACCAAAGGAATAATTAACCTTTTACCTTGCCTACTGTTCTACTGAACTTAAAGCCACTTCTCTGTCCTCATCTCTTCTGGTGAAACTGTCTCCCAGTTCCCTTTCTACTGCAGATTTAAAGGAAAATCTGACAGTGCATTTTCTTTTTTGTCAGTCTTTGCTTCCCTAACTGGCTGTCATCTAGTCAATCTATCTACTGTACTCTTCCCTTTGTATAGCCCAAAAAATCCTGCAATTTTTTGATTTAGAAAGTAGGATGAATTGAGTGCATATGCTCTATCAGAACATCACATCAGGATTCGCCTGCCTTTATTTCTGGAAGTGTGTATGAAGTGAAGCAGCATGCTTCACAGTGGCTCAGAGAAAACAGGTCTGTGCTGGTGTGTGAGAGACAGAACAGCCAAGCCTGCTTTCAGGAAGACAAAGTGAACTGGGAGTTTCAAAGTGAGAAGGGCTGCAGTGGCTCTCTTGCCATGCAGTAAGTCAGAACTACCAAGCACCAGTAATTTTCCACGAACTTTCCAACAGGCAGAACTTCAAATGTTGAGCCAGTTCTGAAGAGACTTTAGTTTATGAAGTCTGCCTTCACAAATGCTGGGTGGCTGTGCAGAAGAGTGGATGTTCTCAGGAGAGCATCCACTTGTTTCATAGGAGAAATTGAGGAAATTAAATGTATGGTGAAAGGGTTAGAGTCAGAACAAGTATTTTACACATTTTATGGAGAAGTAAAACAAAGGGGAAAAAAGCAACATTTCTGGCCTTTGACCATGGTCAACTCTAGCCCAACCTTTGTCCAAAATGTTTTATGTAACTCTTTCATTTTCAGAGTCTTTTGTTCCATGTCTCATACTGAGGTTTTTCAGGAGATCTGGACATGAGTTTGACTGTTACTACATTTTGCCCACCAGAACATACACCTGTGCTAACAGGTTACCAAATGCTGGACAAGACTTTTTCACATACGTCTTTTTGCCCTGAGGGTTGTTGTTCTACTAAGGAACCGGCACGCTGGTGTTCCATTCTGATGTTTCTTCACCGAACTCCGTATTGAATTCACTCCATTTATAAGGCAGAATAAGATTTTTCTAACTGCCAGGTCTGCACTTAACACATCATCTGAAAACTGAGCTACATTTTTCAGCCATATAGTTCGTAATTTAGCTTTGAAAGCGACAGATATTCTGAGATCAGGACTGAAATGCAATTGTATTTTTTAGACTTAATAGGAGATACAGACTATATCTTGCTTTTTGTCCAGCTGTTCTGATTATCAGCCCTTTTAGTAATTAAAAAAAAAAAAATCAGAAAAGCAAGGAAATTGCAAGTAATGCCATGAGAAAAGAGTTAATACCAAAGCAGTAAACTGCCACTGATGAGCACCTATTTTTGACATTGCAGAGTAAAAATATACTATTTGTAACAAATGTATATAACTGTAATATCATTTCCTTTTAAAGGCCATCAGATTAACTATCTAAACACAATATTTATGTTAATCTTCAAATATCACTTTATCTTCCACAGTAATTCTGCTGGCAGTGTCAGCCAAAGCCTGCTGTGGTTGAAGGAAAGTTTTCTGTTGTTTTATGTTGAATTAGGCCAAAGAATTAAGTCATTGAGTCAAAGCTGGAAACACATACATAGGAAGTAATAGAAAATGTCATGCTTTTACCGACTTCCTATCTCTAACGGCATCCATCAGTAGCAGAATATATTCCACTTTTACCATCTTTTCCATATGCAAACTATTTTTTCAACTCATAACCTATATATCTATATATACTTCTGGGGGGTTTTTTGAGGGGGTGCTGGTCAGTTGGTTGATTGTCTTTTTATTTTTTTTTCCTGGATGCAACCCATTATCCACACTGAGTGTTATTTGTTAGATGAAGTGAACATGCCAGCATCAAGTAACTAGACTGGAAGGAACTTCCTGACATACTGAATGACAAGACCTGATGATCAATCTGCTCCGGTGCTGTCTGCCTGATAAACTGAGGGTGCTTCCATGGCACAAAATGAGAGATGTTATAATCACTGATTACTTTTCAAGCCATTATTCTATGTACTTTTAAGCTAGGTGGAAAAGATGGGATTTTCCAGGATCTGTTTGAAGGAACATAGGGCAATAGTGCTGTCAAAAAGAACACGAGCAAAAGTGGGAGGAAGATGCAGAAGGAAAACATGCCCAAAGATTGGTGGCATTACTTAGGTTGGTGTTGCTGGAGCCCTCACAAGGTGTGACAGGGATAAAACACTCCCTTGGGTGAGGTAAAGGACACACAGGACACAAACCTTATGAACAACTATTTCCTTCCTGTCCTTTGCAACACATTCAAATTGTGTAAGCACTGGAAGTGCTTTGGCAAGCCATACCTGGGCACATCACAGCTACTTCCCAGGGCTGCAGGCCAGGTTCTTGTCCTTAACAGCAGATGGCGATGAAGTTAAACAAATGAGTGGAAGTAAGTCGAGAAAACATGTTCTGCCTGGTGGCTGGTGTTGCTGCAGATAGCTCAGAGAGCTCCGTGCATATTCAAACAGGGCAAGGTTCATTTCCAATGCAGAAATCTCCTGTAGCACATTCAGGAGGCAGAAAATATTAATTCATCCATAGCTGTTTGTAGTCCAAGTCATGTTTATTTTGTTTATGATGCCTTTGGTGACAGAAACAGTAGAACAGACAGAATCTGTTACAATTTCTTTCTTACATCCCTCTTCCATACATTTAAAACCTAGGCATAGCTGAACAGATGAGGATGAAGCTTAGTTTCAAGTGAGTAAACTTTTACTCTTTATTGTGTCTTGTGCTTCCTCTGAGACAATGAAGATACATCACCATGGGTTGCTTTAAAACTTTTATACTGCCAATTATTTTTGCTGCAAAGAAACTGTGTGAAAGGGTTATTAAGGCCACAAGAACAGAGACTGAAAGTAAACTTTTACAGTCTTGCCCTACAGTTTAAATTAATCTCACTTCTGGATGCAGGATGGGAGATGGGGCTGCTTGTCTTCCAGTTTCCATCAGGCAAATGATGGAGCTGTCAGCAAAGATATTTGATTGCAACTTCTAAGTTCCTTGACTAAAGTGAAAAAGGGATGAGTATGCCTTGAATATGTACCTCGAAGGCCCAGACTTTCATTTCAAAACCCATTCAAAACAAAGCAAGCTCTGGGTGAAGCCTCAGCTGTTATCAGTGCTGACCTGAGTGTCACTACTTTGACAGCAGAAGAAGAGGAACCAGAGGAACCTTTCTTGCCCTGCTCTTTTAGACCATTAATGCTCTGCAACAGATTTGGACTCTGCAGTCCTGTTCTTAAGAGAGGTGCCAGACCAGTGGGACTGCTCAGAGAAGAGAGGGCTGCTCCCAGGAGTTTGATTGTCCTTATCATGGCATCCATAACATATATTCTCTTTTCAAGCTCATATTTACACATCTTATAGTCTAAATATGCATTTAATCTTCCTGTTGTATTAAAACTTTTAGTTAAAAAATTCACATGACACTCCAGCAGACATATTTACAACAAGCAAGGGCACAGGTCTCAATCACTTGTGAAGAAGCAGCCCTTCCTAATCTGTCAGTCAATCCATGCACAAAATGCACGGAGCATCAATTTCTTTTTAGGTTATTCACTGTGACTTACGTATCTGCCAATAAATCTAAAATACAGGTCAAAGAATATGTAGCTCAAGTAAATCTATAAATGTAGCAGAAAAGCTTCACTAACTATCTCAGATTGCCAAAGCTGAGGTCATTTCCTTGTTGTGAAAAATACTGAGTCCATAAATTATTTTTATCACCTCTGGGGCAATGCAAAGAGTTTCCCACAGATGCTGAAAGTATGATATGTTTTTTATTTGATATCAGAACACCACTTTTACACAGATCTTAAAACACAAGGTCCAAGATTCTGCTTGTGCTTTAAGGCCCCAATTCAGCAACATATTAAACCAGATGCTTCAGATCCTGACATTAAACACGTGCCAAAGTGCTTTGTTGCATAGTCAAAAATTGCTAAATTGGAGCCTAAAGACTAAATCTTTTTCCCATGAAACTCTGGATCTACCTTCCGTTCTCCTTCAAGGAAAGCAAGGCATTTATTCAAACATAATATACATAAACATTCAAAAACGCTTGTCTTTCAGAGACCACTGGGTGAGCCGCAGCTCTGGAAGTAAACCTTGGACAAAAATGGATGTACCATTTTTACAACAGTTTAACTGGTGTTTACTTAAGATTTAGTTAATGCTTATTTCCACGAAGAAAATAAAAATACTTTGACCATGTGAAGATGTAAGCATGAATGGTGAGTGTCCTACAGAGAACTTTGGAGAAAACACCACTGAATTAACTTACAGTACATTTGTTAAACATGAGCAGCTCTAATAATGACATTTCATTTAACAATGCCCTTTGTCTTTTCAGTTCATCAGTTACCTATTTCAGTAATGAACTGCAGTCATACCATTCTGATTTTCTCCTAATGTAAAGGCTGAGATCACTTCACTTGCAGTGAAGCGTGATGCTATTATTCTGTTTGTGGCTTAGGAAAAAAGCTATAGAATATATCACAATTGTAACTGGCTAACAAATATTAAAGCCTGTGATCAGTAAGGATACCAATAACTTCGTTTAGCTATTAATGGAAACTAGTAAAATTTTTTAAAAATAGACAGAAATGGTTGAAAGCACTCAGGGTATCTATCTCATGAGCAGGGGAGCAAGTATTCAGCTGGGAAAAAAATGAGCCACGCATTAAACGTTATTTTAATTTTTTATCAAGAATCCATGCATAGAACTTAACAGCAACATTTTCAGATAGGATGGATATTCTCAGTTGCAAAAATAAAATGGAGTTGCCTGCCCTCTTTAAAAAGGATTTTCTGAAGAACTAGAGGAAGCCAGATTAAGTGGCTAATATCCCACTTTGCACTATGTAAACACAAGAGAGATAAAAAATATCATAGGTCTACTTGATATGATCCATAAGTCTTACAGGGGGTAATGGGGCTTACTTTCACTCATTTTCCTACCTCTTTTTTGGGTTTCTTAGATTTCAAAAGCTTTTTCATTGCCTTTCTAGCTGCAAGAGAGATATTTTAACCAGGCTGCTGTTTTCACTTTTCTATTCACCGTGATCCATTCAAAATATTTTCAGAGCTCACCAAAAACATTTAATTAGCTGACAGTGGTGTCCAGCATTTCATAATCTTTTCCCAACTGAACCAAATCTGCACAATTTACAATAGATCTTTGGAAAACTGCTTTTTACTGTGTGCTGCATCTATAGATCTCTCTCAATTACCCACAGTAAATTTAGGCATTGTACAAGAGCAAATTTTACAGTCCATGAAGAGATGAAGTGAAATCTAGATGAAATTCATTGTGACAGATTCTCAGTTAGTGCCCTGATGTGTCTGTATTACAGAAGATAGACATTCTATTAGCATGGAAGCTCCCATAATGGACTGTGAATCATTTCAGGTAATAGAGATGCCAACTGGAATGACTGAAAAGCACTATTGAATTCCATTAGAGCTCTTTGTTTTTAAATCAGTCATTTCTTTGTGAATATCCAACTATATACTTCTTGACCTTAGCTGAGAGTAATAATTGTGGACTAATATTACAAAACATTAATCTGAGTTACTGTTCAATTAGTGTTTCTGTTTGAGGGTTATTTTTATGCTGCAAATGTGAAGGAGACTGTGGCTTGTATTACAAATATGTATTTGGACTTGAGCTAGTGCAGAATGCAATTTTCACTTATATTTCTCTCTCCACTGTACTCAGTCTCATCTCATTAGCTGTAAAAAGACTCGGGTATTGGCTTTTCTTTTTCCATGTCATCCTACCAGAATAAAATAACTATAATCAACAAATCTATAAAGATAAACATTTTTATAAGAGATGCCACAAATAGTCTTCTTTCATTTAGGTGCTTGGTTAATTATCAGCAAAATAACTAACACCATATCCTGTTACCCAAACAGCCCCACCTTATCTATCAATCATGTATGATTTATCAGACTTGATAATTGCTTGGATAATTAACACAGAATTTAGGTTTATTCAGTCTGCTGAAACCTCAGAAATGCCTGCATAATTGCCATTTGTGTAGTAGATGAAGTTATGAATAATTCTTTTTCACATAAATATGAAGGCTGGATTGCAGGCAGCACAATTTCCTCACCCATAGCTATTAATGCAGATACTACATCATACAAGTGCTATGGTATTATCACATGTTAACTATATGTATATAGTTACGGTTAAAATACATATCCATGAAAATAGGGGAAAAATCTTTGCCTTTGTTTGTAGGCACTGCATGCTTCTCTCGTGAAGAAGTACAGAAGGAGAATGAAGGAAAATTAGTCTGCTCGGTACAGCAGCAACCAGATTTGAATCTCTGTAATATTCACACATAAATCCTTTGGGAAGTCTTTAAAGAGAGTAGGTTCTGTATCTTCTGTCTACGATCATCTATTTTCACATCAGAATGAGCAACATTATCCTTATATACCAGAGTTTCTGTGTCTACAGCTTGAAAATGAGCCTCTCCTTAATGTTGTAATGACAGGTGTAAGATTAACTTTGTTAGGTGTCTAGCCACTCATGCAAACTAAATTAAATTAATGGAACAAATTTCTCTCATAATTAAGATAAAAATTCATGTCAGCTGTAAC
The DNA here is from genome assembly GCA_013398015.1 of Oreocharis arfaki. Classification (NCBI taxonomy): domain Eukaryota; kingdom Metazoa; phylum Chordata; class Aves; order Passeriformes; family Paramythiidae; genus Oreocharis; species Oreocharis arfaki. The sequence continues at coordinate 372,919 of VZRR01003728.1, read as the reverse complement.
CTTGCTGTACACTAATTATATACAAATGATTTATCATCTGCTTCGCCCAGAATATTAATCCTCAACTCATTGATAACTGCAGCCAGTGTTAAGAGATGAGAGTTGATTAACTATGACAGATTGGGCAACCACAGCACCAAGTGCCTGAACAACCAGTGAAACCAATAATATTCAAATAGCACTTCTTATTTAAAAATGCATTCCCATGGAAACAGATGCATGTTTAATGAGGGATACGGAGATTATTTCAATAACGACTGATATTGGAAGAGTGGGCAGAACTAATCAATAATAATTAAGTGCTTAGCCTGGATAAGATATGGTTTTATAAAGCAGGTTATGTACACATTAGTGAGGTACTAGTTCAGGCCATGTTACATATAATGTCTTCATGTATTGTCTGTTCGTGTATTGTTAATCTTCATTGTAATTGCTATTATTTTCCTACTGCCACAGATATTGCAGATGTTAAAAAGTCTGGAGTCTAGTCTTGGCTCCCCCCAGCTCCAATAAAAAGATGAAGAAACTGATGCCACCAACAGTCCTTTGAAAGTCAACTCCTGAGGTAATTCTGCTTTGGGAAATTTCTTTGTGAAAATGTCATTCTACAAAAAGGAAACCCAACACAAAAACCTCCAAACACTTGAAGCATCATCTATTCAGCAGGACACTCATTCATCTCTTGGAATATGATATTTTATTTTTACTTTAAATGAAAATCATTAAAATTAACTTGTAAACCTTAAAAAAGTTATTTTTAATAGGTGGTATGTATTTTGGGGAAGATTGTTAGTTAATAATGTATCCTTTGATGAATAAAAAGAATAACAAAATTCCAGACATCTCAAAGATTTTCAAGTTAGGGCTTGGGCCTTTTTAGTACTAATTCTGTCTCCCCAGGACACCTTTTTTAAACTAATTGCTCATTGAGGCTCCAAGAATCCCTGTCAGAAAGAAGAAAAAACCCAGTCTTGTTCCTAGGCACTAATAAGGCACAACCAGCCAGCTGGATGAACTAAGTGATATTGCTGTAAATTAATTACTTTCATGAAAAGCTGGTGTGTCTGAAGACAAGTTATGTATGAGAAGGAAACTTAACCTAATAAAAAACTGAAGAAAATTGCAAAACCAACACAGAGCATGAACCTGTTATTCCCAGGGGCCAGGTGGGACAAGCCCTGTGAAACCCTGCAGGGATGGACAGGCTGGTCTGCAGGGAATGTAGTGATGGCAGAGAGCTGGAGACAGGTCCCCAGAGCTGCCCTCCTGCCCAGGCACTGCAGCCACAGCTCAGGCTTTCCTGTTCACCAGACTGGTTCCAATCTGACACAAAGGAAAAATCCAGGAAATTGGCTCCTATCCTATGGCTGCTCTGTGCCTGGGTTTAGGAGAGCTAAGCCTTCCCCGTCTGCTCATTCTTAGTATGGGGACACCAATTCCTTTGGAACTGGGGTGGCCTATTTCACATAGGCCACACCACAGTTATGTCTAAGTGAGAGTTTGAGCCCTTTCTTCCGCTCCCACGTTCTTTAACAACCACTCAGCCTCTGACTGAACACAGGTGTTCCTGCACAGGTAGCTCCAAAGCTTGGCTTGGATAAAAACTGGAGCTCCTGCTGGGTACTGTAGAGGCAGCTGAATGCCAGCCCATGGCAGGGATGGGCTGGCCACAGCAGATGGTGTGGTGCTGCAGGTTTGGCTGTGCTTTGTGGTGACATTGCAGGCTGGGACCGAGCACGCAAACCAGGCTGGCCTCTAGAAACATCCAGCACTGCTCCCAGCCCAGCTTCAGCTGCCAGGAGAACTGAAACACCAGAGCCCAGCCATGCCAGCACCAGCACTCTCAACATGTGGATATAGACTCAGCCTCTCAAGGAGTATTTGAATCACCAGCCTAGGAAGCAAAAATTCTATTTCATGATAATGGTCCTTTTCAGCTTCCCATCCCATGAGAGACCTTTTTTTTTTTTTTTAACATTTGTCTTACGTGCTTCAAAAGAAATTAAAGTTCCACTTAAACGAAAAAGAAAATGTGAACTTTATGGGAAATAAAAATTCAAACACTTCTTTCTCTACATTTCTAGCTATTTCAGGGCTAATTGCCTTTGAATTTGTAAATGCAGATAATGAGAAGAATCCTATGTATATGCAGTTGAAGAGAATATATGCAGAACAAGTCAAGTACTTGATATCCAATTTAACTTGGATAGCAACTTTAAATAAGCAAAAAAGGCCTTAAGTTTTTTTCACCATCTTATCCCTAGGGGATACATACCTGCTATGAACCTAACCAGCTACAGAACATCACGGATCCTCTGCACCAGTGCTAATGAATGAACATTCCTGTGGTGGAGTGGAGATGGATCATCAGCAGGGCAGGTCTGGTGGGGTGACCAGACACTGCCCCACACACTCTATAAAGATGCAGTTGATGAGAAAGTTTGTGTGTAAACTGCCTTTCAGGTCTTCGGGATCACCACACAGAAGCAAATCACCAGTAGAAATACTTTACGATGAAAGCATAGAAGAAATTCCTCTTGTAAAATGACTTTTCTGAGCAATTGTAGCGACGTGCAAACCTTCACCTACCAACACTAACAGCATCTAGTAAGGAGGTGAGCTAGACTACGTCCACACCAAAGCCACAGCAGAAAAGGCTGTACTGCAGCTCCCAGGATCACCCTTTGCAGCAAAGCAAGAAGCAGTTCCCATCAATTCAATGGTCCGATCTTACACTGTGGTCCTACTGCAAGTAGAATTCTGTCACTGCTCTGGTGGTTGGAGAAAATAGCTACCTGTCTCTCCATGGCATATAACAGTTAATGGACCAGTTTCAGAGGAAATGCCAGTGTGGAAGTCAGTGGCACTTTTTGCTCAGGAAAAGACGTAAACTAGAAAGAAAGCAATAATTAGAGAGAAGGCATATGGTCATTTAGCACATCTTTTCTAGCAGAAGCTCAGCATGGACGTTTGGCAGTGAGAGTGTCTAAAGGCAGCCTCTAGGAATGGCTAAAATGGGTCCGTATTGATTAGTGCTGCTTTGGCTAATTGCTGGAGGTAGGAACTAGAAACCCCCTGGTAGGCCTCATTGCCAGTTAGAGCTATAGCTGATAGACCTAAATTCTGCTCATGCTGATACAATTGATGGGACACCATCTTCGGTGGAGCTCCTCCCGTTTAACATGCACAAGAAGCAGATGCAAAAAATGAAGTGTCCTTGTCCTCAATTTCTTTCACACACTGAATTACGTTGTGCACCTTCTGCCCCTTCCACGCAGAGTAAGAAGTGGGATTATGCTGCCTTGCCCAGCAGTATCACTTCATTCCATTGATCAGGCTCTGCAAACAATGCAATTATCTCAGAGGGGAATGCAGCAAGCCCTAGTTTTGCTACTTCCACTTATTACTGAGGAGCATCAAACTAGCCAGCCATTTTCCTGCAGCCATCTTTAAAAAAGGCAATGATCTCAATGTGCTGCTAACCTAATGAGGGCTGTGTGTGACAGAGCCATAGCTACATTTTCTCACTAGCCTAATGAGCAAAGTGACAGACAGTGAAACAGTTCACACTTGAGTAATTTTCTAGTCATCAGCAACTGCAGTGTTCATGGGAGCAGAAGCCAGAGAAGGGACGGAGAGCTATACAATAAATACACGCTGGCTCCATTGGCCAGAATAAGTTATCACTAGGATAGAGGTCTTGGGGCAAACTCCCTTAGGAAATTCAAACAAAAAGAGTCAATTTAAGGCATCTCTAGCAGTGCATTCAATTAAAATTAAATTTAAAACGTAGGATCAGCTGTTGGCCTGTTAGGCCACCTGCCCAAAGGAAGAAAAAAATTAGAGATGTAACGAACCTTAACTCCTGATGTCTTCAAGCTGCTCATGAATCACTGAATAGTACCAGCTTCTCACAAGCATCCATCCAGCACAAAGTCCAGTTCTCCTTTGTCTCCAACCCAAAAAGGAAACCAGCAGCACATGGCTCCTTATCCATATTGACAGCAAGAGTTTGAGTGAAAAATACTGTCCTTCTTACATTTTTAAGGTACTGGCAACTTCTTCCAGTGAAACCATTATTTCTCAAAGGACTGTTACTATGAGCGAAGCCTTGGAACATCCACTGGCACAGGCTCCAAGATAGATTCCACAAGGAAACAGCAAAAGAGCTATGCAGGTCTCCAGGCACTGTTAGTGCACCCAGCACCTCCCACTGCCCTGATGGTCAGGTATAGGACCGGAGAACAGACAAAGCCCAGGTGCAAGGGAAGGAGCCCTTCCCAAAGAGAAACCCAACTAGTCCAACGAGAAGCATTTCACCTGCCAGTGGTGTGATCCGGGTCTTGAAGAGATGCCACACCAGTCCTTTTTATCCCTTCTTGATCCCTCTCCTTGGATATTGCCATTTTTACCACTGATAAAATATGCCTACCTCTCTTTCTTCTTCTTTTCGATGAAGAGAGGAGACATTTGATGCTGCTGGGACAAATAAAGCAGCAGCTGCAGAGTCCACCTGCCTAATCCCAGAGCCGTCCCCCTGTGAACTGGCCTGACTGTCTAAGCAGAAGAGATGTCAGGAAACAAAGAGTCTTCTGGTTCCTCACCTAGATCCTTCTGCTGTGACCATTCCTTCCATGCATGGGAACCAACATGTGGGCAGGGGGACAAGTCTTGTTAACACTCTAACTGTGCTGGAATCTCCTCATGGAGAACTACGGACATGCTTCAGAGGTGCAGCAATCAGGTGTGGCAGAGCTCATGCTGCCCTTCAGATCTGGTGCTGCCCAACAAGCAGCAGTGATCACCACAGCTCACCCTTTGAGCTGCCCTGTGGGAGCTGGTTGACGCTCAAAACACCTAAACTCACCTCCTGCTGCACCAGCCTCTGTCAGCTTCAGTCCATGGGGCTGCCTGGGCAAGTACAGGGCCTAAAAGGTGAATCAAAATACCTCCCAAGGACCGCGGCAGCTACAGATGAGCCCTTGCGCAATTCAATCCTACCCTGGAGACAGCACAACTCTCAGGCTCTCCCACTGAGGGCAGAGCAGCTTCCTGGCAGAGCTCTTGCACAGCATTAATTAGCTAATTCTCACAACCACTCCATAAGTCATTTCTGCCCAGCTTTTCAGGCTGGTGAGGCGAAGGACTTGCCAGCAGCCACCAGAGGCACAGTTAGGCACAGGGGCAGTTAGCCAGGAACCAAGCTCAAAGCTCTGGGCTCTGCTCCTCAGCATGAGCTCCTTGGCCAAAACCTATTTATCCAAACTCACTATGAGCTTGGCTGAACTATTGTTATGTCTGACATTTCTCCTTGCACATGTGAAAGAATCCCTTTGGCTTGGGAGAGAAGGCCTGTGGTTCAGGAGCTCTGGGTCAGGTGCCTCTGCTCTGCTGTGTCTGCTTTTGCTTCCCTGGGTCACCCAAGGCAGGGCATTCAAACTCATTGCACCACACTTGTCATGTTTGAAGAACCCAAAATTGCTTCTAAAATGTTGTTCTGTCAGCTGAGGGTAAGCCAATAAACACTGGGATCTTTTAAAATTAGGGAATTCAGAGCTTATCTCCCCCTGACTTTCACTGGGGCTCAGCATTCAATTCCTTTAGGGTATTTTAAAGATCCTTGTCTAGAAAAAGAAACTGGCATTTATGGGCACAGCACAAATATTAAACTACTTTGAATAACTCTCCATGTGGAACTGCTCATGTGCAATAAAAATGGCAGTGTTTTCCAGTATAAATAATCACTCATTTCTTGAAATCATAAATCATTCACCTTTTGAATTATTTGGGTGTCAAGGGATAAACTGTTAAATCTATATTTAGTATCTAACTCAAAGTCCTGTCTGCTTGTTGGAAGTACTGCACTCTTCAGCTGGGAGAACCTGTACATCAGATCCCTTGGATAAAAGTGTTTAAATCTGAACTTACAGGCTTACATTTAAAAATTCCACCCAACATTTAAGAGAACTGAAAATTAATTAAAAGCTGTTCTGAGCATTTTCTAAAACTACACTGTGGAAGGCGTTCCAGGTGAAAATTAATTTAAACTAATTTTTCATAAATGTCTTCCTTCTTTTAAATTCTATTTTGCTCATCACAGATATCCTGGAACATGACATTCTGGCTCTGGCCATAGCAGACATGCTCTGGGTCACCCAAGAGAGGAAGAGAGTGAAGAGCCAGGCTTGAGGCTGAAACCAGCCTGTTGTGCCAGGGAAATGGGACATCAGGATGGGACAGAGCCTGTGACGCAGCACCGCACAGGAAAGCTGCACCACCCTCGTGGGGGGAGATGCCAGCCCACTGTGTAACTCTCACCATCAACATGCTGGATTTGACAGGTCTGTGCACCAGTAAACAAACTGCAGCCCAGGTGATTTTGATGCCCTGAGCCATTTGAGTGTCCGCATAAAAGTCTGTCCTGGACTAGATATGGTGCAAAATTTTTAGAGGGGCCTGTGTGAAACTGTTCCAGTCCCTGAGTAGAGATGGACACACAGAAACTTTAAAAAAAATATTCATCCATCCAGAAAGTGTCAAGAGGATTTTATACAGGAAAAAAGATTTGAAGAAACTCAGTATTTAAGGAAATGTTCATTTTACTTTGTAATTCACCTTAACTGATCCTGTATGTGAACCAAAACCCCCGAGACATGAAATGTGTGCAAAAGATATAAACCTGTGAAATGGTGGGACAAATAGCTTCTCCTCCTCTAGTAAAATGAAACGGCAGCTACTTGGGAAAAGAATCCACGTGCCAAATCTGTAAATATGCTCTACCTCTTTTTATGTTGCTGCTATAATTAATGTAAGAACCTTTAAAATTCCTATCTGATACTTACACTTGTTATAGCAACATATTTAATTCTAGAGCTACATCCTTTAGCAGATTCTTTTACTTCATTCAAATTGCTAATCGTTTAGATTCTCTCTGAAAGTCTTTCCTCCCTCACTCCCCATGCATGCTTAACCTAATTAACTATAAATGAGAAAAAATGCTATTCACATAAAAAGAAAATGTTAACCTATAAATTATCCAGTGCTCCCTCCTGAGGCTGGCAACACCTCTCCCAGAAAAGCTCAAATGTTGGTGCAGTATTCTTGGCTTCCTATCCAGTTTCTGCCACCCAAAATCATTTTATACAACACATTACTCTGCCATTTTGTACATCTGGCAACGTTTACTGATACTAAGTCCTCTCCCGTGTTTTCAAGATTACACGAAGGAGGATTTCTAGGATGATTAATTGGAGGGAGAAAATCATCCCTTTATATTTCAAGGAACATTTGCAGAAGACTAATGGTCATTTATGGAAATATGGCCTCTTTATACCCATTAATGTCTTCCAGTGCTCCCTGTGGGTCACACAATTAACCACCTCTTTGTGTTCCTTCGCTGCTATCATCCAAAATCCTCTCAGTTGTTGTCATTCGTTAAAAATCTTCTGCTTTGCCATGGCCAGATCAAAAGCACACTCAGGTTTGTGGGACTGAGCCATCTCAGAGAGAGGATCCTTACTCTATACATTGCTCCTCAAAATACAGTTTTTTCCAGAGGTTCTCAATTGCATTTTGCCAAATTTGACCCTGACAACCATTTCCAAATCTATTTGTAAATCCAAATAAAAAGCAGAGAGAGACAGTCCTTTATTTTCTAATTCTATTCCCATGCTTTGGTGATTTCATTCATCCCACTCTCCAGTGGTGATGGAAAGGGCTTTGCTGTGCCTAGCACAACATAATTCTGATCCACAGCTAGAGCTCCAGAGTACTGCTGTACCTTACTGCCCCTGTCACTAGCGTTACCATTATTTGGAATTATAACAGCTCCAGTGGAACCTGGCATAACAGATCCCTGTCCAGTCAACCTGTGCCCAGGTACCAGGTCACATCATGGGCGCCACCAGGAATGCTGGGCCCAAGTGAAGACTGGCACTAGGCACGTATGAGTGAAATGACCTTTCCATCACATCTTCCATGGTTCCCTGCTCCCTGTCCCTACCTCCCTGTCACTGCAGGGCTTTGGGTCAGTGTCCCGAGGGCATTAATAGGCACTAATTGTCCAGGCACTGGTATCAGTGTGTTTCCCAGTTTTTTTCCCTTTTGCCAATGACGGCAAACTGACCTAGCAATGGCCTCTTGGCAGGACATTTGTGTGCACACTGGTTTGGAACTGGCATCTCACCAGCTTGTGGTTTAACTTAGCACCGACTCCACTGCACTCCTCAGTGTTTACCTGAGCACTGCCTGTGCTCCAAGAGTGACAGTGAGCTCTGTGCACACAGTGACACTGTCACCTCTGCAGCCACATCCCCCAGCATCTCCTGTATCCGGAGTTCAGACACCACGAGGAAGCGGATGCTGTTTCAGACAATGCCCGAGCCATTCAGAGTCATTCAACACTGGTCCCAGGCACATGTGGTGTTGTCACCTTCCAGTGGAGACGGCTGATGCCAAGAGCAACCTCTGTTTCCAGAGAGGCAGAAGAGTTACAGCTGTCAGCCAACACCAGGGATGGGTATCGGCTGACAGCTGGGGTTTGTTACAGTTTCCTTTGCTACCCATGTAACTTGTTCCAGGTACTTTATGAAGTGAAAAATATCAGCACTGGGGTTTTTTGCCCTTGATATGAAAAAACACAAACCCAAGCATAGAAGAAAATGAGAAAGAAAAAGGAGAAATAGGACAATACTGATAAAAACAGGGAGAAATGCTAGATCAAAACACTGTAAGTTTAAAAAGAGACAAATTGCTTATCTGTTCATTCCCAATTCCCTGAAATTGTCTCCATTTTGATGGTGCTGGATCACAAGCTGAGAAGAGATGAGCCTTCCAGCTGTGAGGAGACAGCCTCATACCAAAACAGGAAAGAGAAGCATAACCTATTTGCCACTCCTGAATACAGTAAAAAGAAAATTTCAGGAACAAACTGCTGGCATTTTGCTCTAGCTTCCTGCATAGCAAAATCAGGACAGATTTAATGAGTGTGTGTGCATTATATGGAGCAGGAAACACTGTCACTATTACACAAATTAGTTGAAATTTTTACATGTACACAATTCTGCTAAAATATTCTTATTAAAGGTATGTGTAAAATTCAGGAGGAGATAAAGCCATCTAATCTTTTCTTCCTTTGCCATTGCTTCGGGATGATTTGCAGCACTTTAGCAGAGAATTACAAAAGCCATGCATGTACATTCGCTCATGTTTTTAACCCAATCTTCCCGCAGGGAGCCCCGTGCTCTTTTCAGTCACTCCAAAGACTGAATCAGCACCACAGGACCTTGCAGACAGAACCCCACCATACCTGCTCACCCCTCTCTCTCCCCACAATCTCATTCACCCTTAATTTTGTGTTCCCTGGGCTTCTCTGGTGCCACATCCATTCCCTGTCTCCTGTTTCCCATCAGAGGCTGAGCCCATTACCCCAAACCTCGCCAAGGGAGCACCAGGCACTCCTGCCCTTTTCCACAAACCCCTCAAACTGCTTCCTTTCCTGTTCCCTGCCAAAAGCCCCTTTCATCAATGGGTTTGCAGCACTATAACTGGTAAGAATTTTAGTTAATGGGTACTAATTATAGTTAAGGGTAACTAGAGGCTCATTCACAGGAGGGAGGGCTGAAGGAGGAGAAATATAATTCAGTATGCTTTCAACTCTGTACACACACTTAGCTGAGCAGGGTTAATAAGAGCATCAGCCTGGTTCCCAAGCACACCAGAGGTAAATAGAAGCCATTTTTCATGTTTTATTCTGCAGGCACAGTTTTACCATGGCCTGTTTTACAAGTGTGGTAAATGAGTCATAGAAAAAGCAAGTAGCTTGACCAAGGCTTTGCAGTAAGACATCGGCAACACAGAGAGAGCACTGCGGGAACTACTTTCCAGCCCACTTCATCCTCATGGGAACAAAATCTTGCCTTATTTTTATTATCATTATTTCTGTGTAGTAGCTACCCTCATCTGCAGAATCAGAAATTTTAGGCTAAGCTGTGGCACAGCTGCACAATTGAATTTGAATTAATCAATCTTTAATCCCTGATTAGGTGAACACAGCAAGAAGAAAATATCTGAGGGAAAGAAAACTTCTGTCAGAAATGAAATTATTACTTGAGAGGCTAACATCCTGCATCAGTTTACAAACGATAAGATTCAATATGCAACAGTGGAAAAATATTAGAAAGGCTATTAGGACACACTTAGGTGAATATTGTGTTCCAACCTTTAAAATCCAAGCTGTGCCTTAAGATTGTAACTATCTTTTTGCTCCAGAACAAAAAAAAAGAGAATTGAAAGGCACAACTATTAAGCAAGGATAAAGGTTGAGTCATAAGCAAATGTCATGTTATAGATTTACCTACCAACAAGAAGGCAGCGGGGTTCAGGTCAGAGGTTAATGAAAGACATCCAAAGGTCATTCCATGATTATGTGAGAGCATGAGTTTAATAGGGCACGGGGACGACAGACACTGACAGAAGATTTATACCAGAGGTGATGACACTGCTCCGAATAGTGCTGATAAAAAGAGCCCCTATATGGGCCTGAACAGAATGATGAATGGTGCACAGGGCCGCTCACACTTCTCATTATAAGCTCCTTCACTCATGGTGGCACTTAGCGGCGTTTATTTACTGGGGTTTGATGGTACTGAGCAGAAGCACAGTATATCTAATACTTTAAATGTAGACTTGCCATATAAAAATGAAACAAGAGATAAGATTAGACCATTGAATAATTGCCCAGCTTTCCTGCAGAGATTATATTCACCAGTGCTAACATTATTTTTTTCCTAATGTTCTAGTGTACGAACAGCTCAAGTGAATTAATTTTCTAAGGCAGAAGGTCAAAGGAAAGTAACTGATAAGCATTGTGCCTGCTACAGAATATCACTTTACAATATTCTCGCCTCCTCATTTATCAGATAGAGAGGAAGAGATAATATAATAAAGGTATATAAACATATTTTTTGTCACGACGAATTTAGTTTTAGTTGTCCCAAGTGCTATTTTTCCTTGTGGTTCTTAGTAGGAAGAGGATCAGAGAAGTCAGCCAAAAATGTCAAAATAAACAAAACACAAAAAATCAACAACAAACCTTAGGACCAAACCCAAGGAAAACTGAGACCTGATAAATAACATGCACTGCACCAAGAAACTCCTTTTCAGACTGTTATATATTTATCAAACCACTGAAGTGTGAATTTATGAATAAGTCTTATCATCTTTCAGGCAGCAGGCACAATAAAAATTAGAACTACAGAAAATTGTGGGTATTACGAAAGGTTATTTCTATCAATTCATTTGTATCTGTAGATGGGAATGACAAAGAAGAAAGTTCTGTGTGTCTTTCCACACACCTTCACCCAGAGACAGAGCAGTACTGCATGGTGTCACAGTTAACATTCAGCTGCACGTGCAGCAACATAAATAAATTCTTACTCATCCAAGAGCTGTTGTAAATACTGTATGTAATTTCAAGGGGTGCAGAGCTGCAGCATTCTGAGCATCCAGTATTACCCCTCTCCAAGACAGTTCATTTAATTACCTGTGCTGCCATCACTGCTACTTCCCCATTCATCTGTATTTTACACCATATCCATCCTGTAGTGCCTGAATATGTGATAAACAGGGAAAAAAAACCCCTCCCTTCATTTCAGAAAGAAAGAAATATCTCCCGGGTTACCTTGAAAATCACACAGTGGTATCTAATACCTGAAGGGCATCTGAAGGTCCAGTAGATCCCTCAGGATAAGGGGCTAGAGCAAACCAGATGTATGTCAGGCAAAAGTTGCTGAAGTGTCACATCTAGTTAATGGAGAGAGGAATTACAGTCACTTACACTTCTGCTTGACTCGGAAGAGTGAAAAAAGAAAAGCAAATGTAAATAACACCTTACCCCTGTGCAGCACATGAGACCTGTGCACTGTGTGAGTCAAAAGGGAACAAGTGCTGCTGGCTTTGTACCAGGCTCTACAACATGGCAAACCCCAACCTGAGAGGAAGAAAGGTCTTTGGTTACCAATCCAGGTATTCCACCAACTCACACCCCTGACACGAGTCACAGACCAGCCATTTCTCAGTCATCTCTTTCATCTATGACCAGAGCAGACAGACATCATGTTTTTTCCCTCCCTCAGTTCTCCAATGTTTTCAAAGTACTGCAGAATAATTTACCAAAAATACACTTAACCAACATTTCTCAATAGCAGATTGATTATTAATCTTTGACATCTAGGTACCTATTTCCCCTAATTTTTTAATCACTAAAAATTAATAGAAATCTATCAACAAGGCCATTAAAATACTGTGTGTGCGTGCAGGGTAGATCCAGATACATGAAAACTGATGAAAAGGCAGGAGGCAGAATAGTTTTCCTTTAAAGCTCTCTAGTCATCAGTGACACTCTGTCATTCAGCATGTTTTATTATCCACTTGAATCAAATGAATAGAACAATCTAAGGGAAGACACAGTTTCTGGGTAGACAGTGTATTTGTTAGTGAGGCAGACAATAAAATGTTAGTAAAGCATCTGAAGTGGCTCTGCATCAAATGAGGATGAGATTTCTTACTTATGAATAAGAAAAAAACCCCTTGAATGACACTCCTTATTTATTATGCAGTAAAAGACAAAGCCAGGATGACTGAAATTCTGCCTATAGAGCAAACAGAAAAACACAGCCACAAGAGACCAAGTTTCATCTGAAGATATAAGATGTAACATCACAGCTAGTTCTGAAGTTAAGATGACTTTTTCTGAAGCAGCAGAAATTCACTGATGGAAAACATTATTCATTTTGGCCCATGTTCTGGTTACAAGCATGTCAAACTGCTTTTAAAGTCTCTAGTAACATACAGCTAAAATCTCATAACTGGAATAAAACATGATCTTTATTCTGCTGCACCACAAATGCTGGAAAATGATCTAAGAGTCCAGAAATTGTATAAGCAGATTATTCTCAAAAAGACTGGTGCATGAAATTCCCTTTTTAAAAATAATATATTTGGCAACTAACACTTGGCTTTGAATTTATTTGGAATGGAAGATCTTCTTAAGACTCTAAGGATGCATATATGAGAAGCTGGTGCCCTTTCTCAGAGTAATTATGTTATCTGGAGTCCAGCATCTGCTCTGCAGATCCAAACTCAAAACAAACTAATTATCAAATAATCTAATCTGCCAGATTTAGATAAAATCTCCAGAAGAACTGGTTTCCAACTGTAGGTATATGCATGCATATACGTGCATACCTGTACGGACAATATTTTTACTTTAACACTCGGTGAATTTAATTAATTTAGTTCTTATAAAAGCTTTCTTCCGAGAAAGGCCAGAAAAGAAAGTACTGTGACAACAGCCATAAATCCATAGCAGAAGATCAGCAGGGTAAATAGCAAGGGGCACAAACTGTATTTAAAGTGTTTGTGTTCACTTTGAGTATGTGTGTTTATCTTTATGCGAGTCCTGGCCTGCTCAGAGTACTTCAATTCCTGGGTAATGGAAAGACCATCAGAAACCTGAATCTCATCATCTTGTTTCATAAATGAATCACTCGAGCAAAAAGAAGAAAACAACTTACCAAAAAAAACCCCACTTAGAACAATCCAAACACAAACATGATACTGAGATTTTGTCCCTGCAACATGAAGGCCAAATTCTTCACTGGGGTAAGTTTACAATGCCAGCAGAAATTCATATTCAAAATGTGTAGTGTAGGAGTAAAGGGCTAAGACAAAAGCCAGGAGCCAGTTTAGGCTGGTCATAGTTCAATGTTCCACATCAGCAACACAGCTGGGCACATATTTTTCAGTACCTCTGAAGTCCTGTGTAGTTTAGTTCAACTTATGTATGATAATTCTACTAAAAGAGGTAAGAATTAAAAAAAATCTTTCTCATTAAGCCTTCTTAAGCCTTCCTCATTAAGCCTTAAAGATATGTGGAGGAGAATATAACTGATTCTGTTAACAGATCCATTTGCCATCACATTAAAATATTAAGTTCAGAAGGTTCACACCCCATGTTCTTGTTGTAACATCAAATCTTACACAACACGGCTAAGCCCCTGCTTTCATCAGAAAAGGTCAGGTTTAAGCAGCAGCTCAGAAATCCAGAACAGCCTAACAATTCTTTGCTGACACTAACTAGCAGGTCACTATAGAATAAAGAGATAATTCCTTATTTTTTCACAGAGATTATAGCCAAAATGGTACAGGAATTATGAAGGAGGAAAAGGCCCAAGAACCCTGCAATACCAATTCATTTATATTATGCTACCATAAAATCATAGAATGGTTTGGGTTGGAAAGGACCTTAAAGATCATCCCGTTCCAACCTCCCTGCCATGGGCAGGGACACCTTTCACCAGACCAGGCTGCTCAGAGCCACAGCCAACCCGGACCAGTTACGTTCTTGTCTTCCTTCTCCAGCACATGGCTCTCCAGTGCTGCCTCTGTGACCCTGAGACTTAAAAAATATATGTAATAATCCTGACCCAGACAATTATTAATCCTCCTTGTCTTTTTATAGCTTCAGGGAGACTTAAACAGAGTTGATTACCAGGTACCGCTCCGTTTATCCTGGTGTTCCTTGCACAATCCAGTTGCCCAACACCAGACTTCACTTTCTTCTTGCCAAGCTTGCTGTGCCTGCACGCCCTGTGCTCGGAGTGTTCCCAGGACAGCTCCTGCTGTGAGTGCCTGCATCGCACCCTGCCTCCTGCTCTGGGGCTTGCCATGGAGGCAGTGGGTGAGCCAGCTCCCGGCACTCTGCGCCTGCTGCAGGTCACAGCATGGAGACACCAGCACAGGAATTTCTGGCTGCTCTGGTGGAAAATAAGCAGGAGAGACCAAAAGAGTGTCATGAATTTAGGGTGAGACTCAAGGGCACTGTGCTGCTGCCCCCTCTCCTTTATCAGGCTCTGACAGCCCATTAGTAATGGCACCAGGTGGGATGTTTTATTGTCTCAAATTGTAGAGATTCTGAGACTAATTGCACAGACCCAGAATGTCCCTCCCCAGCCCCAGCAAGGCAAGGCAAGGGTCCTGCAGGTGGCTGTCACAGCCCCAGCTCCATGCAGGTGTCCTGGATGCCTTAAAGTATTTCTAAGACAGACCATGAATCCTGTGTTTAGGCACCCAAATCACATACTGACTGTCAGAAGCAACTACGGCTGATGGAATATATTTCATTAAAATTGCTTTTAATGGAAAATTGTGTTTCTAAGTGAGCTCTTGGTTCCTTTATTTTTGCATTTGCATCACGTGCTTTTCGAGGGAAAGGTCAAATTCGTGAGGAAGCTGAATGCTGCAAAATGGAAATATTTGTTGGAAACAAAAACTTGTGGTATTTGAATTGTCACTGTAAATTTGCAGACTTCTGCTGGCTAAGAGAAACGGACATTTTTCAAACTGCTCTGTAATGTGTCCTTCCAAGCACTGTCAATGCCAGAAGTGATTGCTGTCTGACAGAAGTGCCTGAGACTGCTGCAACACAAACATTCCTCAACACTGACCCAGATAACCTGTGCTGTTGAACAAGTTACACAGGATAACATCATTATCTCCTCATTTTGAGGCCTGAAAGTTAGATGTCTATGAAGTTTAGCACCTTTTCCATCTGCAACAGGTGAAGGAAAGAAACAGGCCTCTCCAGAAGACAATTTTTAAACTTAAAATAGATGCATCAAATGAGCACAAGGATCACACTCTGTGTGTGCTATTTCTTTCTGCCACCTGCAGAGGAATGTGCTCCTCTCTCTGGATGGTAAACCCTGCAGGAGTAGCCTGGTTCATAGATTCACAGGATATCCTGAGTTGGAAGGGACCCACAGGGACCATCGAGTCCAACTCCTGGGCCTGCACAGCACCACCCCAAAAATCACAGCATGTGCCTTAGAGGTTCACACTCTGCCCTTGTACGCTGAAGGGCACAACAGGAGTGGGTTATTGACCTATCTCAAAATAATTTAAAATTAGTTGTTGATATTTTTTGTATAAAGTCTGTATCTCTACAAATAAAATGCCAATTGAAATAAATTTGGTCAACAGTACTGCCAAATGCAATTGTCACTGTGATTGCCTGCTAATGGATACATGGAAAACCTTGGGATCCTGGGCAGAAGCTTTCAAGTGCAGTTCCTAGAATCTTTTCCTTCCTTGTGGATCTGAGATGCCACAGAGGGAATGAAGGAAAAACAGAGGGAAAGGGAGGAAGGAAGGGAGGGAGGGAGGGAGGCAGGAAGGGAGAGAATCTGAGTTTCATGGGGAGAGAAATCGTGAACCTCCAAACTTAAATACATTTATTTTCATTCTAACTTCAATGACACATATATTTAAAATATTTTCAATCAAGCCCAGAAAAAATTTAACTTCTTGTGCAAGGCTGCTTTTGTTCTCAGACTGCAGTTTTTCTCTTTGCATTTTTTATGCCATTTTCCTCATCCACTCAGCTATCTATTTTTAGCCTGATTCGACACAAACTTTCTCCCTGCCCTTTTTTTACATATAGTTACTCATCTGCACTGACCTTATTTTGACTCTTAGCAAGTGACACACTTATGACAGATGCACACACTCACAGGACTAGAATGCATTCATGTACATTCCCCGTGTACCTTCAGGCTCCACACAGTCCTTGCCTCTCACCAGAAATTACCACTGAAAAAAAATACGCTCCACTGAAGATCAGTGCCCCAGCTATTTAGTCTGTCCCTTGAACCTAGATGTTGCCTGGTGCTATAAAAATATGGTAGGAAGTCTTTAATTTCTAAATTCCGCATTTGCACGCATTCTAACGTGATGATGACTACCTTGCATTTTCAGTATCTTGTTTAAATGTCACAGTCCTTCAATGCTACAGCTGTTTGTGGCTCTTTGGCACATGATGCAATGAGGTTATCTCGGCAAACTTCTGACTGGGCAGGACTCCATATCTCAGAAACCACAGCCGTGGCTGGCAGTGTTTACTCCCCAGGTGATTATTTTAGCAAGTACTGAATGAGTACGGAAACCAGACCAGAGCTGAGCCACGCTGGCAGAGTGATACAGGGAAACCCAGGCTGCTTTCGTCCATGCAGCACCTTTCAGCACATAATTAAAGGACTTTAGCCCCTGGAGCTGACAACTCAGCATCTTTTGCAAAATGAATAAACAAAAATTTGATGTCAGACATAAAACTGCATATCCTGTTGCTAACCTGAGATAAGCACAAGCCCTTTTCATGCGTGAGAATGCGTGTGATCCGATGGCTTCACACTGCTGCTGTCTCTTTTCCCTTTCCTCTCTAAAATGCCAACACTATTGGAAAATCAATTTTATAGAACTTGTCCACTGCTCGCTGCGTTCTTGCCAAGACCCCAGAGTGGTTCACAGCACGCTGCTCTTTGTGCCTAACAAGCTCCTGTGCTGCAGGACTTGTCAGCCGTGCTGCTCTCTGCCTGTGACCCAGCTGTGTGCTAACCTGGGTGGCTACGGCACCTCCTTTTGCAGATAATAAAACACAAAAGCATCCTCAGCTGGTGAGACAAAAGGCGCTTCTGGAAAATGTGCCCAGTTCTGTAATTCTTTATTTACGAAGGCTTTCCAGAAGCCTTCTGTATGTATGGAGAACTTCCAAAAAGGCTTTGGAAAAGATTTATATTCCCGAAGAATATTTAGAATTTACAGTACCTTTTTTTCACAATCCTAAAGGCCCCAGATAACAGCAGTACTTGATATAGTTGTCTGCAACATGGAATGAGGGAGGGACAGGCATCCCTTGTTGCAAAACTGCTGCTGGCCATTAGCCATGCTTCAGCACAGCTCACAAACAGGCTCCTGCAGAAGGGATGTCATAGATATTTAGGATCTGCAGACTGTTCTTGAAGAGCTCTACGGACATTCATTCTTACACCTGACAGAAAGCAAACCTGCCTCATCCCTGGGAACATGGCTCCCACCCAGGTGGTTTTCCTACACTGAATGCACTCTGTGGTTGCCCCACTACTGCACACAGTGAAGGCCTGGGGAAAGAACAACGACTTTGGCCTGATGTTGTTGTTTACTCTGGAAAACTCTGGAAGCCCTACCAGGAATCAGCTCCAAGATTCTTCGGAAGGCTTTTTCTTGTCATACACATTGGCTTTTCCCAAGTTACACATGATATAGTTTCAGAAACACCTGATATTTTATCATGGATCACCACACAAAGACTTGGGTTAGGTTTATCTACCTACTCTTATTTTCTTTCTCACTTTCTCACCCATCCATCCATCCATCCATGTACATACTTCCACATACATCCACATACTTCATTTTTCCCAAAGTTTCTTAATTCAGGCTTTCCGATGGTCCTGGTCTTCAAGGTACAGATAGATAAGGCACTTTGTTCTGCTTCAGGCATGTGGCCAGCCAAAGGCATTTATCTGACGTTAGGGAAAGATATTTTATTTGATTTAAAAAACTTTTGTCTTTCTCAATCCAGAATTCGGTGTTCAAGTACAGCAAGGTAACCATCCAAGCCACAGACAGGACAAGCAGCTCAGCAGGAATTACTGAGAATAAAAAGACTTTGTTTCTGTGTGACAAAAGCCAAAGTTGAATGATTTGAAAATTCATTTATTGCTCATCTAAACCACAATGGGTTTCTGCTGCTGCAAATGTCTCCCTTTTCCATTCTTAGTATGTCTATTATAGACACACATCCTCCTCTCGGAATTTGTACATGTTTGGTGACACTGGTGGTCACCACACACCAGCCCCAAGAAACCACAGTTATCACTAAAGATGCCACTATAGTAAACAGCTACAAATTCCATCCTACCCAGTCATTATTCTGGGAACAGTAATGGGATATGTACTGAATTACTGCAGACATTGTAATATGGAAAGCTCTATCAAAGTCTCTGCAGTGAAATACCAAGCTTGGAGGAATGCAATGTGCAGATATTTCTAAAAAATTGTATTTAATATCAGCGCAATGAGAAAGGGAAGAGAATAATAGAAGAGAATAGGTTCATTAATAGAATAGTAATGAATATAATGTTATAATGAATATATATGATATATAAATGAATGTAACAACATTATTCTCCCATATCCCATCTCACATATATAAATGGTATTTTTTATTGTGATGCCTTTACCATGCCTAAGACAGGCTAAAGCATGTTGTTTTCTGCTTCACGTTGTACATTTTCCCCAAAAGGCCCAAACTGGCGATGACAACATGGTTTGTGGAACAAGATGTGCAATTTCGTCCTCAATCAATAAAGTCAAGCACATGAGAAAGTCCTTGCAGAACCAGGTGTTCAGGAGGAGCAGAGCTGGGCTGGCGGCTTCAGCTGGGGACAAGGATTTCATCCCCACTATGTCTGTGCCTGAAGGTGTGACAGGCTGTGGCACAGCCCCTCACCACTGCCCCCAGCCCAGCTGGGAGCATGGCCACAGGGCAAACAGCCCAACACATAGGGCTTTCCTTTTAATTATTGAATCACAGAATGTTAAGGGTTGGAAGGGACCTTAAAGATCATCCAGTCCCAGCCCCCACTGCCATGGGCAGGGACACCTCCCACTAGACCAGGCTGACCAAGGCCTTATCCAGCCTGGCCTTGAACACTGCTAGGGTTGGGGCATCCACTGGGCAATTGTTCCAGTGCCTCACCACCTCCACGGCAAAAAATTTCTTCCTAATAGCTCATCTAAATTTCCTGTCTTTCAATTTGCACCCACTACTCCTTGTTCCATCACTACAGCTCCTGATGAACAGTCTCTCTCCAGCTCCTCTGTAGGCCCCTTCAGCAACTGGAAGGTTGCTATGAGGTCTCCACGCAACCTTCTCTTCTCCAACTTTCCCCACCTATCAGAGAATCACAGAATCAATATCCTGAGCTGGAAAGGATTCATCAGGATCATCAAGTCCAGCGCCTGGCTCAGCACAGGACACCACCATGTGCCTGACAGCGTTTTGCAAATGCTTACTGAGCCCTGTCAGGCTTGGTACCAAGCTGTGACAACGGCCCTGGGAAGCCTGTCCCAGTGCCCAGCCACCCTCTGGGTGAAAAACGTTTGCCTGATATCCAACCTAAACCTCCCCTGACTCAGCTTCAGGCCATTCCTTTAGGTCCTGTCACTGGTCATGAAATGGGAGAGATCTGTGCCTCCACTTTCCCTCGTGAGGATGTTCAAGACTCTGATGAGGCCTTCCCTCAATGTCCTCTCCTCCAGGCGGAACAAACCAAGAGCCCCCAGCCGCTCCTCATTCGGCCTCCACAACTCGCCCATCCTCTTGGCCTCTTTTGGACATTCTCTAATAGCTTAATAGCTTTCTTATACTGTGGTGCTCAACACTGCACACATGACTCAAGGTGAAGTGCTTCTTTTATCAACTTCGTGGCGTTCCTCTGGACCTGCTCCAGAGCCCCAGTTGCGGTACCCAAAGCCTCTCCGAGGCGGAGCAGCGCGGTGCGGGCGGGTCCGGCCGGAGCATCCCCGCGCTCCCCCCGCGCTGCCCGTGCCCGGCACGGCCGAGGCCCGGCGGGCGCTGCGGAGGCTGCGCGGGGCGGGGACTGCGGAAGATGGCGGAGGCCGAGTGAGTCCCGGGGCTGCGGAGAGGCCGGNGCCCCTTGCTCGGCCCCGTGCTGCCCGCGGGCCGGGGCGGTTCTGGCTGGGCCAGGCAGCCGGGCCGGGGGCGACGGAGGGAGAGGCCGGCGGAGCCGTTCCCCGGCAGCCGGGAGAGCCTGTGCCCGGCGCGGCTGCCCCAGGCCCGCGGCCCCTCCGCCAGCCGTACGGGGCCGGGCAGGAGGTGCTGGCGCGGCCCAGACGGGCCGGGCTCCCCCGGCCCGGGTGTCCCGGGGCAGAACCGCCGCTCCCGATGCCTGGAGAGGTGATGTTTTGCTTTGCTTTTGGCGTTGTCTCGCTGCGGACAGAGGGTTTCTTGCCATCTCCTGCGTGGTGTTGCCTAAATAAATCTTCTGCGCCGTGCCCGGTGTGTCTGTGTGGTGTCAGAAGTTGTGAATCGCTCCCGGTGCGCAGGGAGAGCACAGGGGAACAAGACCGATCTCCTTACGAGACAGTTAAATGACTAAGTGTTTTGGAAATGTCTAGGGTGATAATTTACTTGTTAACTTTTTGCGCAATGCCAGACACCGTGTCGCTGCCTTGCAAGTCGTGTATGGTGCACGGTGCGTTCAAAAGCTTGGGCTGAATCCGTGTGTGCCAGCGAGGAAGGAAGTGCAGCTGAGGCTCTGGCAGTGCCAAGCCTGCAGCTTTCAGTGCGGTGTTGCAGCTGCGAACGTGCGTTTCTGAGAGATGAAGGCTCAGAAGTCCTGTTGGTTCAATATGTTGTGATCTGTTCCTATCTGAGAGGAAACCTCCAATGAAACAAAAGGCTTAAAAGGAGACGTGGTCTCCGCTGTCTTCAGGAGTAATGGCCTCCTAGTCAGAAGGAATTGGTGTCTTTAGAGATTAATTGGTGTGTTTAGAGTAATTTAATTTCCATGAAAGGTGATGATAGTCTATATCTTTGCTGTGCTAGAGCATTGTGAGCCCAGGCTGCCTGAGGCACTGAAGAATCTTTCCTGAGCATTGATCACTTTGCTGTTCCCCATTTGCTCTGTGGCTTGCCAGAGGATCTTAGGGTCGGTGGAAAATCTGGAAACTGATAAAACAACTAGGAATCATATGTACAGGGTGAGAAACCACCAGGTGGAAACTACTGCATCATGCTAGTTTCAGACCTTGAATTACGTTTTATAAACCTCTGTCATATATGTACCCACCCGGGTGCCCTTGTTGTGGTCAGGCTGTTTACTTCCTAATAAAAATAAGCTGCTGGTGCCTTGAATAACTTGCAGCTGCAGTGGTTGTGTAAAAGCAGTAAATGATCTCCTTCATTTCATCGCAATGGTGAGTTTGGAGGAGGGAGTTGATTGCCTTCCAGTAAAAGTTTAAATGTAGATATCATTTCTCCCTCTGTGTGTACCACAAATGTATCACTGTTACATTTAGATTAGCCTTCACAATTAAATATGTATTTGCTGAATGGCATATTTAAAAAATGGAAATGATACAAATGCAGGTTTTATGGTTTGAAAGTGATTTATACCAGAATAAAATTGGATTGTTATTTGATCATCAGCATTTCTAGAAAAAAAAAACCAGTAAGAGCTGATCAGTGTTTCCAGCAGTATTGCCATGTGGGACAGTGGATGATTCTTAATTAGGCTGAAGATTCCTGTAGCTGAAAAATTACAAGAAGCAGAGGCTTGTTAGAGGGAGATACTGAGAGCAAGTGTAAAGTGGGGAAATAATCAATGCAGGGAAATTGTTAATAGATTTGATCAAAGGAAGGGACTTGGGATGATCTCTCTCAGTATTTGGGGGATGGAACTAGATGTTCTCTAAGGTCTCTTCCAACTCAGAACATCCTCTGATTCTCTTTTGGTGCACAAAATAGGATGCAGTAAGATGCTTACTGATGACCTAAAGCTGGCAACATTTGCAGGGCCAAAGAGGACTGAGAGATCCTGCAGGAAAAATGGATCGAAGTTGGGTGCCAGAATTAAGTAACACCTACGGGCTGAAATGCAGTGTGCAAGGTCTGGAGCTGGTACCAGGGAACAAGGACTTCAGTAACGGGAAAGAAGAGAGACTTGAATGTAGTAAAGGATCATGGGGCATGAGCAAACCACTTCATGACTGAAAAATGAAACTGTTATCCTGTGTGGTGCTCATTAAAGAGAGACATAAAAGTGTGATCTTTCTTGTACATCAGCTTGGGTCATGCATTTAAAAAAAAGGAGATATGCAGACTTCAGGAAGCACCAAAAGCTGTTGGGGTGGTGAAGTAAGTTAAGAGTCAAGAGTTTAACTTATTTCCCTAGGCAAGCTAAGGCTAAGAAGGGACACAGCAGTCCCTTGAAAGCCCCTGTTAGGCACAGTATTCCAGCAAAGTTTGTAATTGGGAGCTACAGCCTCCAGTGCCGTTTGTTGGAAAGACTCCTGTAAATTCTGAGAATTCCTGTGATCAGCTGGTGGGCAAAGCCCTGAGGGACAAAAAGGGAGACTCTCAGTGATGTTTTTGTGACTCCGTGGTTTCTTTCCTGGAGGCTAAACATATTATCCAAGCTCCAGTGCCGTGCCATCCGGAGCAGGGAAAAAAATATCTGGAGCACCTCCTTTTTGCTTAAAGGAAGTGTGTTGTAGTGCCAGTGGCAGCCTTGATACAGACATCAAGGTTGGCTGTGTGGCTCAGGAAGCAGACTAAGAAGCCCGACACTTTGGTGGTTCTCTTTTCCCCCAAGATGTGTTCATGATTACAAGTAGCCTGGGGAATTGGCTGTATAGATGAGATCCTCTGTGCTTAGGAAGACACTGTTGCCTCCCCAAACTGCCAGTGGGAAGTTTTGTACAAACAGAACTTTTTTTCTTTTCTTTTTTTTTCCTGCCTGTTGGAACTTTTTTCGTGTGATGGAGGGTGCCGTGGTGTGATATGGCATCTTCTATGCAGTTGACTGGAGTATCTTAACTAGCCTGGATGTATTTAACTTCTCTTTTAGCTTTCAGTCAGCAGAAGTGAATGAATGCTGAGTCCTCTGCTCTGCTGCTGTATCTTCAGAGAGCTGCCTCCGGATCGGCTGGAGCTGAGAGGAAAGGGGTTGGATGTTCTGGTTTGGCTCCCCATGTGCCATAAATAAGAGTTAACAGAAGCCGCCACCAGCTGGCAGTTTCAAATTTAAAAACAATGTCAGGGCTTTTTTTCTGAAGTTCCAGGTGGCTAAGCTGTCCATCAAAATCGTTGTTATACATGGATGTGGCACTGAATCCATGTATAACAAGACTCAGGATGGACAGGTTTTGTTTTTTTAAAAAAGAGGGATTGGGACGGGAACTCTGCCATTCCTGTAGTGCCAGCAGTTACTCATGTCAGAGGCTTCCTAGTGCGGAGGCAGGCGGAGCTCCTTTTCCTTTGCCCTCAGGTGCTTCTGTGCCTGATTACAGTTAGGGTTTGTAGTAGTGTATGTCAGTTTTCACCAGAAGTGTGTGTTACTTTGGTAAATATTTCTCTACCTTGAAGTTACTGCTCTGGTTTGCTGAGCTGTTTGGTCTTACTGGGGATTACAAAACATGTGTGCTGCAGGATTGCTGAAATTCTGAGTCCAGCCTGAAAGTTACTTCTCAGATTTCACTTTCCAATTGAGAAATGTTTTTTGGTGTCTCTTCAAGAAGGTAGATCTCTGAACCTTTGTGGCTGACTTGGAATTGAGGGCTGTGTTTACTTGCTGCTGAATTATATAACCTCCAGTTGTTGCTTAAAGGAGGGAGAAAAACAATTTATTCTTACTGCAAAGCAAGCCTTTCTTCCATTTGATACCTGTATCATTTCTTCACCTCCTGGAATGTGCTTTCCCATTCCTAGCGTGTTTCGTCCTCTGTCTCCTAGTAGAAAAAGCTATTTGTAAAACCTGTTTCCTTTGTAAGGCATTTTTGCAGCTGTGGTTGATTCTGTTATCAAAGGACTAATTGCCTCCCTGGAAAATTCAGAAGAAAATATAATAGGCATTTTTTTAACTCAATCTCCAAATAAGTAAAGAGAAATGCATGTAATGCTTCTTATATCTGCATTTTCACTTTTTTAAAAATTATTTTTCAGGGTTTGGGTGTCTCCTAATTGAAGAGAGTCAAAATACTGATTGCAAGTGATTCCTCAATCAGCCTCTTGGATGCCTCTGATAACATAAGAAGTCATGGCAGAAAATGATGCAATGCCAACCTTACCAAAAAAGTGTGGCCCATACATTTCATCTGTAACCAGTCGTGGCATGAATTTGGTAATTCGTGGCGTAGTGCTGTTTTTTATTGGTGTATTTCTTGCATTAGTATTGAACTTGCTTCAGATCCAGAGAAACGTTACTCTCTTCCCCCCTGATGTGATCACAAGCATCTTCTCCTCAGCTTGGTGGGTACCACCTTGCTGTGGCACAGCTTCAGGTAAGTTCAGTCATGTGTGTATGCCTGGGGTGCAGAGGTAGTTAGGTAGTTCCTAAAAACTGTGTGAGTGGTGGGGAAGATGAAAAATTCCCTTTCAGCATCACTGTCCTTGTTAAGCTGCTGGTATCCTTCTGATCTTCCCATGTATACATGAATATGCATGTGTCCGGAAGTGGTTCTTCGGTTGACTTTTCTTACTGTAATGTTGTTAGTAGAGCATAACCTTAGTTTTTCCGACTGGGTTAGAGTTTAACAGACATGAGAAGGTGGTGCTGCTGCTGCCCTGGAGCTGGGTTTCAGGAGTGTGCTCCCAGACAGCTGTTGAAAATACCCTGGTGGGGTCAGACTGTGCAGCACACAGTGCCGTGTTTGAGCACAACACACCACCCTGAGAAATGCTTCCTTTTGTGGTCCAGCTTTCCATTTGTTCCTCATTCCAGTTCAAGGTAAAGCTTTAGCTTGGAGCTGGGAGCCCTGGCTGTGTCTCTGGGAGCTGAGGCCCTGCCTGCAGCTGGCAGCTGTAGGGGCACGGTGCAGAACAGAGCACCTCTGTACAGTTGTGTAGCTCAGATGATGTGAACATGCTCCATTTCTCCCATGACTGCATCGGGAGTTGAGCCTTCTCTGTGTTTAGCCAGTTTAAGTGAGTTGTCTGTTGTTGGTGGTAAGAAATACCTTCTTTCTCCTCTCCTTGTTAGTATCAAGGGATATTCCCTGTTACAAGCATGATGGAATTTGACTTTCTACCTGGCTTTGAAAATCATTGGTGCTTTGGGTCAGTTTCATGCTTTACTAAGGGATTATTCTTTGCAGCCAGTACTGGAGGATTCTGCTGTGGTGAATCTGTTCTTACAGGTGGTATCTTCCTAGAGGCAAGTTTTAATCAGATTGAGAAGCTCACAATTCTAAGTATTAATGTGACGATAAACTTGCTTTTGGGATGGCATCACTGTTTTACTAATGATAATATTTAAGCCTGTTTTTTTCCTAGTAGTCCAATTGGGGGTTTTTTTGATACCTTCTTGAAATAGCACACCTCAGATGTCATAGAGGAGCCTGGTTTGAAAGGATAGCTCCCTGAATGTTGTGTTCTCCGGTGGAAATGCATGTGGCATGTTGTGGTAGCAGTTACATACCTGCTTTATCTGCTAGTTATCTTAGTCCTCTTCTTCTTGTCTTGCTGAGATTTTTGATTAGTTTTTGGTTGCTGTCCTGCATTTCCTGCATTTCCTGCATTTTTCTTTTATGCTTTAAACTGATTAGACTGATTGTCTCGACAAATAAGCCTGGTAAAGGTTTGATCTTTTATATATGGATTAGTGGGGGCTGCAATGAATCCCAGCTTGCCACAGCAGCAGTGCACGAGGTTTGCAGTGTTCAGTGCAATGTTTGCACTGTTGGCTGTTTGCATCAGGCTGCACCTTTTGCTCTCTTGGGTCACCTGAGAAAGCTGCAGCTGCCAGTGGGAACTCGGGAAGGTTACATCTTGCCATCGTCTCACAAGAAACTTGTGGGCCTTTCTGGGTCTGATGGGTTGGTGCTTTTGATGGAAAGACTGGATAGGACTTGTAAAGTGTAGTATTTGATTTTAGTACTTGATTTTAAGCCACCTGATTTAAAGATACTACGGCCTTAATTGGCTTTTCCCAGCAGGAGTCGCCCCTGTTGAGGTGTGCAGGGTCTTTTTTTTTCATTATCACTCTCTTCCATTTTCTTTCCTTATCTTCTCTGCTAGCATACATACAGGGAACCTCTGTGGTAAATGCTGATAATTCACCCGTTTTCTTACCATTTGTACTTGCACAGCCTTCCTGGAATTGACGTGAACATTTCTCTGCCGTATGGTTTATTATTATGAACAGAATAAAGGTATTTTGCATATTTATAATCAGTGGTGATCGAGGCTGCATTCAGAGAAGTCCTTTCAACCGTCACTGTTATTAGTCATGAGTTTGGCCCAAGGCCTTTGGCAAGAAAATTGCTCAGGGAGGTTTTTTTTCCGCTCCAGCTTTACTGATGATTTATTTTCCTGAATCCTGGAGATCAGTTTCCTCTGTGGCAGAATAAAGAGCATTTGCAGTGTTACCCCCAGCAGTGTGCTGGACCGAAGGCACTGGAGTCTGTATGGATGGCTCAGGCTCTTCTGTGCTCACACCACTACAGTCTAACATTAAAGCACCATTATTGTTCCTTAGTGGGGTTGGTAAAAGTCTTTTTTAGCTGCAGTTGCAGTAGAGAACACATTTGTGAAGAAATATGGAAAGAGCATCGCAATTCCCTGGGGCTGGAATTTCTGTATTTAACAGCTACTGTAGGCTCTTGGCTTTCTCTCTACTGGGTGAGCTTGATAGTAGCACTGAAGAGAAAAACATTGTCCAAACAAAGCCTGCTTGTAACAAGAACAAAAGAAAACACAAAATATTGATGTTATAAACCACACCAGTACTGTGATGTGTTGGTTTTGCAGCTATTGTAAACATGTTTGAAATGTGGGATTTTTGAAAGTGCCAACCTGCAAGTTATTAGTGCTCTTTCTGAACTACAGTGCAGATTTTGGTGTGGGAGAGCGCTCTCTGATCCTCTGCCCCTGCTTCAAATTGTCTCTGTATTGCTACTTCTGCTGCAGTGCTCGAAGATGCTGCTGAAGTTTACAGGGCTTTTTTAAATGATGAAATTCTTTGAAATTCCTCTTCTTTTACGGTGTGTGTTTTTGTGCTATTTATCCTTAAAAGATCTGTTTTAGCGGTGACTATAACTGTCAAAGTCTAGACAGTCTTTATTCTAGTTAGATGTTGTTTAACATCAGGGCCTTTCTTCTTTCCTGTCTCCGCAGCTGTGATTGGGTTATTGTACCCCTGCATGGACAGACATCTGGGAGAGCCACATAAATTCAAGAGAGAATGGTCCAGTGTAATGCGATGTGTGGCAGTCTTTGTGGGAATAAATCATGCCAGTGCTGTATCCTGTATTCAAATCACATTGGTGTGAACAAATG
The DNA here is from genome assembly GCA_013398015.1 of Oreocharis arfaki. Taxonomy (NCBI): domain Eukaryota; kingdom Metazoa; phylum Chordata; class Aves; order Passeriformes; family Paramythiidae; genus Oreocharis; species Oreocharis arfaki. The sequence continues at coordinate 344,964 of VZRR01003728.1, read as the reverse complement.
GGCTTCCACTTAAAAAAGCTCACACGGTCAGTCATGGTGAATTGTTCTTAAAGGTGTGACATGCAGCTTTTTTGGAAGGGAAATGCAAACTTGTAGCAGTATTGGAGGTGATGAGTCTCATATCTTTTTGTTCTGAAAAATAGTTTCATTAGAAATGTCTCGATATTGGGCTTTGTCTTACTTAGAGTCTTCTTTGAATAATTAATGTGGGAAGATACTCATGTGGTAGGTATTACAGAAAAGTGCTTTAGGACATTCCAAGCTGATGTCTTTTTAATGCTGTAGTGAGAGGTCGAGGCCCTGTCTTGAGGTCATCAGTGAAGCACATGCACTTTGCAAAGGGTGGGGAAAACTCAAGACCAGGAATATCTAGGACTATGCAATGCCAGGAAGTGTTGCTACCCCCTTCTGCAAAGGATGTCATCCTTGATGAGAGTGCCCTGGGTGACAGGGTGCTTTTCTCGTGGACTAGTGCACCTTACTGGCGGTGCTGTGGGTCTAAGGCTTTCTGCAGTTATGCCTAGTGCCTCCTCTGTCAGCTAAACCAGGGTCTGCTGGTGAAAACTGGGGTCTTGTGAAGGAAGTTGATCATCTCTGTGGCGCTCATCTCCATCAGTGTCAGCTCCAGCACAGTTCACAGAAATGGTGCTGAATGTTCTGTTCGTGTGCTGCCGAATCTCCTCATTCCCAGGAAGAGAGGGCACGCTGAGTGAAAGGTGGGAGAGCTGGCTGAATTCTCACTGAGGCTGCGTGGCCAGTGGTTGGTTTTGTTGTTGAGTGGTTTTTTCTCCACCCTCTGCTATCCGGTATGGCCGGATGAGCTGGAGCTGCCGAGGTTCCGAGTCACTCCCACTGTCCCTCAGAAACCTCACTCCTTGCCAGAGATGCACTGGTCTGGTGCAGTGGTTCTTACTGACCTGGCCTGTACCTGTTGGGTGAGCCCATGGCAACTTTGCTGCTTTTGAGAAATAAGAGTTGACAGCTCCTCTTTGCACGGGTATGATTATTTACAGCAAATTTTCTGCAGTTCTCTAACAGCTGTTCCCCATATTCCAGGACATCAGTAATGTACTGTCTGTATTTCCTGCTTGACAGCTCTCCAGACTGCTTTCTCTTCAGCTGTTGCCAGTTCTGCACATTGCCAGATTTGGTGACGGTTCCGATCTTCTTTGACACTTTTTCTGAAGCTATTGATTTTTATCCTGTAATTATTTATTTCAGTTCATTAAGCTTGTTTCTCATTTCCTCTAGGTCTCTCTCCAGATTTTTGTGAGAAAATAGGACAGTGGTTTCTGTATTGTCATCCCATAAATTTGCTTTCAGGCCTATGAAACATGACAAGCCCCTTTTTAATTATCTGTTTTGGACTGGAGCAATGAGGATGAGTTAGTGTTTCCAAAACATTTTGAAGGATGTGAAATACACAAAGATATCTGAAACAACTTCACAATTCTTTCACAAGTTGACAAAACTGACTTTCCATGTTGATTTACATGAACACTACAGTAATATTTTCATTTTGATTTATAGAAAACATTAACATTGTAATGTTTAGCTGAATGCAAAGCATCATGTAATTTAAACAAAATTGCAATTAAGAGTGATAATTACCTTTTTTTTTGTAAATCCCGGACAGTTGAAGAACTCTAATGCTAGATTTAAGATTTCATATGGTGTGTAATCAAGAGCCAGGTGAGGTTGAGGTGTAACATGCATTGTGTGTCTGTATAAAATGCTTAATTTTTTGGTAGGTGAAGAGGCTCTTCACTCTTGTACAGTGCAAAGACCCTAAAATTTGAAGAAGTGATGTTTTTAATTTCCTGAAATACTGACAATTACGAGGCTTGTTTCCTCACATCTCGTAGCTGTGTGAGAGCTGATACAGGTTACACTGTACTTTTCTTAATGGTATTTTTTTTCTCTTGTGTCAAGATATAAACAGGGTGACAAAAATTGCTTTATACTTGTACACAGTATTTCCAAGCTCTTCCTTAACAACCAACACAGAAGGTGGATTTTGCCAACAATATCCAGCTGTCTCTCACATTGGCAGCCCTGTCCATTGGGCTCTGGTGGACCTTTGACAGGTCACGAAGTGGCTTTGGTCTTGGAGTAGGAATTGCTTTCCTGGCCACGTTGGTGTCTCAGCTTCTGGTGTACAATGGAGTTTATCAGTAAGTATTTGCTCCGCTAAGCTGAAACAATAATGTTCTGAAGCTGTAACATTAAATCAAAATAACTGAAGGGGGTATGATTTGACATGATTTTCAAAGCTGTCAGCACCTAATTTTGAGCACAGCATAAATTGGACTGTTTATGAAAGCTCTTATGTGTGTCTAAGTGAGAAATCTAGTTGGAAATGCTAATTGAAGTAAAATTGCTACCTTGCCAACAGTGTAACAGGCTTTGTTTGGTTGAACAAATGCAGCTATAATCAATAAGAAGCCTCCTTTGTTGATTGCTGCAAGAAATTAAATTTCTATAATACATATCTTTTTGAGTTGAAATGTCCTAATAATTGTGAATTTGCCTTGTGATTGGAGGACTCTCTTTATTGCACAAGGCTGAGCTCAAAAACGTGCATTCTTTTCCAGATACACGTCTCCAGACTTCCTCTATGTTCGTTCCTGGTTGCCATGTATATTTTTTGCTGGTGGAATAACAATGGGCAATATTGGCAGGCAGCTGGCAATGGTGAGTTTGGAGGAGGGAGTTGATTGCCTTCCAGTAAAAGTTTAAATGTAGATATCATTTCTCCCTCTGTGTGTACCAGCCAGCTATTTGGCTCAAGGGTGTGCAGTGAAATAGACATCAGCAATCCTGGCCTGTTGATGTACTTAGTGAGCTGATCATGCTGTTACTCAGAGCACACCCATGTTTTGCTCTGTACACTCTGTTGCATACTTTTAGGACCATGAGCTAAGTAAGAGCTCCTGTGTTTGGGGAGAAATCAGGCTGTCCCCGAAGTCTCACCTGCTCAGGGGACAGAAATTGCAGCCCCAGTATGTGCACAGAACTTAAGGAGATCAGACTTCTCTGGGTGGAGTTTAACAAGTGCTATTTTATCACCCATTTTGATGAAAAATCACTTTTTTAAGTCTGTTTCACTAGTTATGTAAACTAATATTATTTTGTCAACTTCTGTTTTTCAGTATGAATGCAAAGTCATTGCAGAGAAGTCTCACGAAGACTGAGAGGAAACTATGCACCTTTTAAACAGGAAAATGTCTGACAAGTGACTGTTGGAGGAGCATAAGGAACACTTGACTATGAAATTGCCAAAATGCAATTTTTTTCCCTTGAGTGGTATACTTTACTGCAATCTGTGATTGCTGCTTCTATAGAAACCTTAATGTCTGATTTTGATTACTGTGAAGTTACAATAGTATGCAATACATTTGACAATATTGGTTCAATTATAGGATTCTTTTTTCCAAATCTAAACAGTTTACCATAAATTCCTGTCTGTCTGTCATGTTGCAGTGCCAAACTGAACCTTTGCACTATGTTTCTGTAGCTGAAACTTCTTGCTTCACTTCATCTTGAAAGTTCCGAGGAGTTTGTTCTTAACAGCTAGTGGAAGACAGAGGGAGTTCACATTTAGCAATGAAGATCTCTTTCTGTGACGATAGCCCGTAATATCTGTATGAAATTTATGGATTACAGGTGAACTTTGATGCAATAAGTAACTGATTTATGCCTATTAACACAGTATATCATTCTTCTGGCTCACATTACAGGTGAGGAAACTCAATGCAGGTTCCATGGGTTATTGCCATAGCATTTCATTTGTCTGTAGTACAAGTATCACAGTATCTCAGAAATGGAAACTGAGTCTGGAAGCTGTTTGCTATTTTTCCCCTGGTACACCCAGCATACATGTTTGTTTTTCAACTTATGTGAACCATGGACAGATTCTGGAAGTACTTATGTGCAAAACAGGGTACAGTTCAGGTCATTGTTGTACAATCCTTTACGCTGATTTGTGTTGATAGGAAAAATGGCTTAGGGAGTTTTTATTGCAGAATTTAATTCTGCTGAAGTAAATCAGCCACTACCATATAGTGTCATAAGCCCCTCCATTACCAATGTTACTCTTGGTGCTCCTTGCCCAGCCTCTGCTGTGTTGGCAGGGATCAGCAGGGATGTACTGTAGGTACTGATGGAGCCCTCGTTGCTGTTACTGTGTCCAGGCAACCATAAATGCATTTGTTCTTGTAGCAGTTTTCTGAGGTAGAGAAAGGCTGTTAGCCCTGTTTGACAGGTGCCTGTGCACAGACAGCCTGGCAGGACAGCGAGCTGAAATGGGGTGTGTGCTAATCAGTTACCTTAAGAAGGGTTTTAATGTGTGACCCATATTTGGGGGGCATACATGGAATTTTCTCTTGGCTTTGCAGCTCCCTTTTAAGACCATGAGCTAGAAGAAGTGCAAGAAGGCAGAAAGCAGATTTCAAGAGGACACTGCTAACCCGTGCCTGCAGTGAGTTTGGCATGGGATGTCTCCACTTTGTTTTCCCCTTCTGTCTTTGTCAATGATATTTAAATGTATTTGTTTTCCTTTTTTGTCTTTTATTACTATTTTTTAAGTCTTCCATGAAAGGTTTATAAGACATGTTACAGTCACCTAGGGAGGCTGGAGTTGGTCCAAAGAACAAGTAGATGTTTAGACAAGTTTTTGTTAATAAATGTGTGAATGCATTGTACACAAAGCTTGAACTAGGCAACTTTTACAGTCTTACCTGCTTACCTCCGAGTCTGAAAAGTGTGGAATGAGCACTTCCAAAAGCATTATAACAAAAGACAAGGTCACAAAAGGAAAACTTCTTGAATGGGGAATTGTAAAAATAATAAATAAGCAAGTGATGTATGAAGAGCTTGATTTTGCAGCTCTACAAATGCTCATCACCTGCAGCACACTGTCCCAGGGTGACATTTCAGGAAAGCACCTACAGAGGTACTTTGCTTTAAGCAGAGGTAGAACATGTCTAAGTAGATTCCTGACTAGAGATTTTCTCTTAATCAAACCATATGGCAATAAGAAGCCTTTTAGTAATAAAATCAAGCTGGGCATGAACGAAAGGTGAGTTCCTTTAGGCAGGCTCTGGCGATTTCGCTGAAGAAGCTGTTGGGTCTCTCTCTTACAGTATTTCTCCTCATCCACCTTCTTTACTTCAACAAATGGCTTCAACTTGGTGGACAGCGTGAGAAGTCCCTCTTGAGTTATAAGGGCATGAGTGGAATAAAAATTCAGATGTTTCTTATCGTAACTGTAGGGAATAATATGGTACCTGAGTAGCCAGTGTGCTGACTTGGTTAACAGTGTAGTTTCATCATGACCAATGAGTGTGTACACCTGAAGATGAGTTGTTTTTGTTATTCCCTTGGTGGTAGAACTGCTGTTACCTGCCAGTCTCGATACTTACACAGAAGCAGCCTTGTGTGTGTTGAAATGTGCAGTATGTGAGAAGTGGTTGTTGTGCATCTGTGGCACCCACTTTGCAGCACTTTGCACTCAGATTCAGCTAAACCTGGCTAGACTGTGCTGTCCGCTGACTTTTAAATTTCATTTTGGAAATTTTGAGCATGTTGTACAAAGGCAGCAATCATCCAAAATAAATTTGGGTGGAGTCCTTTATTACATGTGTCTTACTGTTTTTATTCTTACTTGACTAACATCAGTGGAGGATCACATCGTGGGTGTCCTGTTGTTTCAAACTGTGCTGTGATTTTATGGCTGATGTGTTCAAACCCTGGGAAAGGTTCATGATGAGAGTGCAGACACGGCCTTAACTTTGGTGGTGTGGACATGCTGCTATGGTATTACATGTAGTTATACCTTAGACTGTCTTTAAAAAGTTGTTCAATAAAGAATGAATAAGGTATATTTTAGATACTATTTTAAAAGCACTATAACCTCTTCACTAATTAATCCTTGTAAGCTCTATGCTGGTTAAACTGGCAAATTGCTGTTAAAAGCAAAATGTGCATTAAACACACTTAAAACCTTGATTGATAGGTTTCTTCTTTCTTTAAGAAATTATATTGATATTTAAAATACCCTGAGTTGCCTTCTATCAGCAATCGCATTATAATTCTGACCATTTAGCTGGCGTATTGGTTGCATATCTGTATAAAAACAGTGAAAAAGAAGCAGGGAAGATCAAATCAGCTGTGATTCTATCTTAATTAGCATGCTGAGCAGCCTTGGAAAATCTACCCTTTTGAATCTTCAGTGGGATAAGATAACTTCACTTGCAATACAGAAAATAGAGATTTAGATATAAATAGCTGCTATGAATATGAAAAAAACCCCAAAACACAAATGACAGGGAAATTCATGATATATTTGTATTTATTAATGTTCTGGTCTGGATATGAACTGAATGTTATTCTGGTATTCACAGACTCCATTCATCGTGCCCATGACTGTCTCAAAAAGGATGTGACAAATAGAGGTTTGGAAATGTGTAATGGAAAAGCATCCAGGCAGAGGTGAGGAACGGGTGGGAAGAGAGGTGCATGGGGCTTTTGGATGCAGTCCCACAGCAGGACAGTACCACAACTGAAAGCTGAAAGGAGTGCGAGGGTTGAGTGGAAAAAGCCCCTGTTTGTGTTGGCAGCCTGTGACCCAGAATTCCTAACTCAGCTATCACAATGCAGCATCCTGGGCATGCCACGTGTCTGACCAGGAAAATTACAGCGGGGGATAGAAATAACCATGATTTTGGATAGTAAGCACTAAGATTAGCCGAAAGCACAAGAGCAAAGGTGTTTTGCTGGAAACTTAGCATCTCCCTTCCATCTGTAGCCTCGGAGAATGGAAATTCCAGTTCCTTCTAGCCTGGGGGTGTCGAACGGAAAGTTACTTGGGTTTTGAGGGAATATTCCAACTCCTGAGGTGTCAAGGCTCGTGTGTGCTAATCAGTTACCTTAAGAAGGAACACGACTGCTGTCAGCAGCTAGGAGGAGAGTAAACAAAGAAACTTTTCCTCTGTAGCTTCTGTCCTTCCCTGCTGCCATCTGGCTGGGATCTGCCACAAGGACCTGCGGGCAGGTCGTCTGCAGTCGTCTTTTTTTCTTTCCTGGTAGGTAAGGAAAGAGCATAATTCCACCAGCTGCATCACCCTGGACATTCTGCATATGCTTTTTACATTTTGGAGCAGTGTTACCGACAATTCCTGATGGCAGTGGGCGAACAGAACCTATGGAAGTGATGTTAAATACCAGATCAGTGCTTGTGAAAGTAGGTGCACAGCTGGGCAGAGGGAATGTGTGTCTCGCCGTGGGAATAGCTATCTACTGCTGTTAGTTCTGATGCCAGCACTAAATGCAAAGCATGAGTAATTTTGCAGCTTAATGCTCAGCACTAAACAGTAAATGAAAGGTCAGTCTAACATGTTAACTGTCATGGGATAGTAAACACTCCTTTAATTGCCTCAGGCAGCCAGCTTGGATTTTTGGTGCGTCTGTTGTCATGTTTTGAGCAGCATGGTCCAGAGCCTTGTCCTGATTACCTCTCCCCCACTCAAATGACACAGCCTCAAATTAAAGGATAAACTTTATGCCTGTGCTTTTCAGGCAGCATACTGGGAGTTTGTGCTTTGAATGTTTAAAAGCCGTGCTGGGGAAGAAGTAGGGATTATTTCTTGATCTGATCGGAGCTGAAGTCCAGGTTGAAATGTAGTTTGGCATTTTCTTGAGGTTTTCCTTTCTCGTTCTTTGGTTCTGAAGCACAGAATTTCAGTAGCTCCTGTTGCACACCCACACTTTTTTAGCCTGCCCATCATGGCAGCAGACAGGAGGCAATATATAGGAACAAAAAGGGATATTAAGTGAACAGACAGCCACTAATTTTCTTCAGGCCAAGCTGGTTGAGAGCTCTGTGTCCAATGTGCCCTGTACATCTGTGTCAGATAGACAACCTGCAGCATTTCCAGATTGAGGTTCATAGGATTCGCTTTCTGGACAGGCAGCAGTTCTGCTTTGTCTTTATCAAACATTTCTGCAGGAGGTGACCTGTTGTACTGTAGGTCTGCAGGGATACGTGCACACATTGCAGAGTGTTTGCAGTGGCAAGGTCCACAGGTGTAGCCATAAGATCTGCATTCTATGACTTTGTTAGTAGGAATCCTGAAATTGTGCCTTTGAAGCAAATATGGCAAAATAGTTGCTGAGAGAAAAATCTGTGTTTATAAATGCATCGCTGCCTGAATTCATGATGTAGTTTTGCTGTTTCTGTTCTCCAATTAATTCAGTGTACATCTCGTAACCAACATTTAAATATTTAATAGTTTTTGGCAATCAAACCTCAAAGCAAGGTTTGTTTCACGCAATTATTGGGGAAAAATATTTGCACTAAAAAGAAAGCCTTGAGGAACAGAGTTGCACCTTAATTTACCATATAAAAGTTATGCAAGGAAAGCCTCCAGCATTTTCCATAATGTTGCAAGAAGGAAAAGATCAGTAAGTGATCGTTCTGATTGTGCCCTGGGTTTCGAAACAAGGGTAAGGGGCATCTTACAGATGCATTTGTATTGACTTGTTCTGGTCTCAGCTGTTCTCCAAAGGGATCACCTCATTGGCCATGATCCCCAGAACATGTTTTGGCTCGTCTGTTTTTCTCTATCCCAGCTGTGCCAGTTGTTTCCTCTGTGACTAGGGATGCCTGGGGTAAGCCTAGCTGTGCCGCCAGAGAATTTGCATGGAAATACGTCTTTAGCAACTTCTTGCTGAGATTGACACATTCTGTTTGAACTCTGTGAGAAATTGCTGGTCTGGCCCAGGGCACTGGTTGGCAATGTTGAGGCCGAGTGAGGGATGTGACTCCATGGTGTACAGGTGAGGTGAAAGGATGCCCAATGCCTGTAAGGACATTAGGTGCATGTGTTAATTACAGGTTCCAGCAAAGAGCAAAGTTGCCCTGCTCTGCAGACCATCCTTTCTTGTCTCCAATGGTGAGACTTGCCATCAGTGTACCAAAGAGAGAAGAATATGCTTTCTTCCTCCTCCTTACTCTTCCTTTGCACAAATACATAGGAGCCTGAGCTAAGGACAGTTAATCCTGTTCTTGGAGCCAGGACTATGGATAGGCTGGGTTAACACTGAAAGACTCCACTGTTTCTTTTTAAAAACAAATGCTTGTTCTGAGCTGCACGTCAAGTGCAATCATTGCTGAATGAACTGACATGCAAAGCCAAGTTCTCAGCCGCACTGGCATAACTCCATCCATTTCAGTGGATATGCAGCATTTCATGCTGGTTGGGAATTTGGCCCACTGTGTTTGAAAGGGATGAAATTGTTTAGACCTTAGTTCTTTTCCCATCTGATACAGGTCAAAAAAGTTCCTACGTTGTGCAACACGTAAGAGCAGCACGCTGCAGATTCTGCCTTTCCCTCCTCTCTTTCAGCACTGATGAAAACTGTCATCATCCTCTGTGATTTGCAATGTGTGCTTTTTATATGGGATATCAGCTCTTCAGGAGAATCAGATCTGGCAGAGCAGATTAATAATGATGCAAATACAAAATGTTGGCCGCTGATGAGCTTGTTGTCATAAATGCTTGCCACGATCCTGCTTTTTTTTTTTTGTCCAGTATTTTGCTTGTAGGAAATTCAGCTGAGGCTTTGTGTTGGACCTGTGCCTGCTCTGATTAAACTGGGGAGAGAGAAATAATACTGCTTTGTGTGGTTTCAGACTCCGCTTACCAACCAGTTTCCTCAAATCAGTGTATCAAGCAAAAATGCAGCTGGGATAGTGGCTTGAAGATTAATTGAAAGATCCTGAAGACTGATGGTTCAAGGACATGAATCGATGAGGTGATGTGTCCTCTGTGGGGATAGGTGGTGTAAGAAGCATTAGACATGTAGTATTACGTAGGTAATAAGTGTAGAGATGCAGTGTTAAGAAATAATGAAGCTGGTAGAAAGGAAGGTATGTACCTATTCCTGGAAATGTTTTTTTTTCCACGTTAGTTCTGCAGACTTTGTTCACTTCACTGGTCCAGGGAATGAACTTTGGGACAGTGAAGAGCGGCAAGATGGGGGGTCACTTGATAAGCTGGCTGGATACGAAAGGGAATTCAGTTTAGATGTCAGGTCAAAATGCCCAGCTCAAAGACAAATACCAGTGCTATTTGTAAAGTACACACACATTTTGATTTTTTTTTTTAATGTAAATTTACAGAGGAGAATCACTTTTAAGTACCAAAAGACAAAGAGAGGTATGGCTGGTTGCCTTTGCATTCAACCCTTAGCCTCGGTGGGAATATACTTGAAGGTGTGAGGAAGAGTTGTTTTTTCAGACCCGCCCATTCAGGGTCCTTTTTTGCCCCCCAAGTCCCTGGATTTGCAGTGCGTTTTGGGATGTGAAACCCAATGGGTTTCACCACTCTTGATCAGCTCACAGGTAAATGAGCATGGCTGTGTTGCTCCCATAGCCTGTGGCATGACAAATGTGGTGCCTTAATCTGTTCCCAGGCAATAAAATAGGATTAGCTGAAGCTGGAGTGGTTCCCCCATCGATACAACCTCAGTGAAAAGGGTCGGCCTCTTCTTGTCTGCGGTGTTGCCTCCTCCTGCCTTCCGCTGGTCTTAGAAGCAGGACACCAGAGGTGCTCTGCAGCAGCAGAGGGACGCAGTTGCTACCAGAACCCCCCGAACTTTCAGGGAAGTTCCAAAGCTTTGGGGACAGTGTGTGCTTTCTGGTGACATCTGAGTCAGCTTTCCATGGAATTCTTTCTCTTTGGTGAACTGTCAGACCTTGAGAGCTTGTTTTCTAAAGTCTCAGTAACCAATGAAGCCCAGAGGGATTTGTTGAGGTTGGTCATGGAGCTGCTACAGGGCAGATAAAGGGATGGGAGCTAGGAAGGGTCCATGCAACACACTCCTGATGTCTCTCTTGCACAGCTGCTGTGAGGTACACTATGAGATTTCACCGAGGAAGGACAGAAACAGGCGACTGACACTCGTATAGACAAATCTTCATGGGATTTGATACCCTTCCTAATGCTGACTGATGTTCAAGGGACTTCATGGGCAGGAAACCTTGCTAGAAAAGTTGTTCTCCTAGAGTCCAGATAAATGGTGGGCAGTATCTGGTGTGTGCAATGAAGATGAACATATATTCATCACTTTGGCATCTCTTAAATTATTAAGGCCTGTTCATTCTGGTGTCTAAAGTTCTCAAAGGCAGTATCTCCTCACCATTGCATTGTTTCCCTGAGATGGTACACAGTATTGTTTATCATGAGCACTGCCGCATCTTCTCGTTGATTAAAACTGTAACTCCCAACTTATTCTCACTGTGAGAACAAAGTGGTTTAGATATTAATTTTCCTGCGCTTCTTCAGTATCAGGCTTCTTTTCAACACGATACAATTTTTAATTAATTCACCTGACCCTTTGTTACAATTTCTAATGTAAAAAAAGCTGAATAATGCCTAGGCACAACACCTACTTTTAAAAAAAAAAAAAAAAGTCTGAATTTATTCTGACAGACGGTTAACACCTAAAACATATACCTTGGAGCACTTACATATATCCTCAGCTTTTGGGATGTCTTCATCATGCTGATGTGCCTGAGGCCTCACACGCGTTGTTGGATGATGCCTCCTCCATTCCTGGGAGCAGAACGTGGGTTTTTGAAAGTGTGGAGGGTCTGGGCCATGGTGGGACTTTGAAGGTGGCTGCAAGCAGAAGATGGAGACCCGTCTGCTCTCCTTCTCAAAGAAACCCACCAAAGCAGTACACTGAGGCAAGTGGTAATTGTACACTTCTGATTTACGGTTATCTGAGTGTTGAGGAAAAAAAAATAGTTTCTTTTCAGTGCCGTCTTGTCAAAATGCCAAATGCCGCTTGTTTTTGACGTTTTCAGCTACTGTTAAATAATAGTCTTGCTTCTGTCACAGCTAATGTTGACTTGAAGGCAGTTGTGCATTTCTCAACTCAAATGCTAAGCAGACAGGCTTGGGTCTTGACAAATATTTTTCTGGGCTTGCCCAAGGCAAGTAAAAATGAGCTTCTAGTTAATCGTTTGTTTTAAAATTCAAATTGGTGAAATAGGCAATTAAAAAAATGACAATTTTCATCAGAATTTGCAAATTAAACGTCTCTTTGCAGTCAGAGCGGGTTCAAGAAACTGCGATAGATAATTGCTATTTGAAATCAGTGAAGTATCCAGCATTTTAGGGCCATGAGGATTGTGGCTGTTCTGCCTTAGTAAACCTTGATTGATTTGGTAAATAAGCATTTCAACTTCTCTCTTTAAAATAAATAAGCAATTTTATTGCTTTATTGCTTACCCCTGTATGGGAGGTAAACAAGCTCTCGAGCAGCAACCCTGTAATATCATGAGCCCAAGTGCCATCTGTCACCGAGAATTCTGTCCCTTTATGCACAATAGCTTCTTACGGCATTAGGTCCATTGTAGGTTAATTGATTAGCAGAGATCCTCCTTTCAGTTGTTCCTGCTTTTCTTCGCTAAAGGACCGTATCTCTCATCTCCATTTCCTTTTCTCTCTCCCGTATTAGCATACTAATCACACTGAACTCCCACTGCTAAAAAACTCTATCCATTTCATACTGGGGGAGGGGAGGAGGAGTAAGCCGGCTTTTCCTGGGAGATTTGCGGATGCTGTTTTTTATGACGGTTGGAAGGGAGGGAAAGAAAAGAAGAGGTGGTGGCAGAGGCGAATAATGCACCGCGCGGGCTCTCGTGTGCCAGTGAAAGCTGAGCCTATGGCTGCATAAATATTGAACACGTTTGAGAAGCACTATTAAAATAAATATCAAAGACAGCGTTGCTCACACATCTGTTTCTCCTCAAATTTTGCCACAGTGCTCTACATTTGTTTTCTCTCCAGCTGTTAACACCTGTCTTTCTGTCAGTGGTAATAATGCAGTTTTAGGTGGGCTATGGAGCTGACAGTGGCATGAAAGAATTCTCTATTTTTGATGTAAGAAATGCCTTTTTCAAGATTAAAAAGAGCTCCGTGAACAAAGATATATCGTTGTGCTAATCCTTCAGAGCAGTGTGTAGGGGGTTTGTTGTTGTTTTAGGGTGGCTTTTTATCAAACTACACAGAGTGGGGCTTGTATTGCACAGCTGAACTTGAACTAGATGAGACATCCTACAGTGGGCAGCTACTGCTTGCCTTTGTAGTTCTCATTTTATTGCTGACATGTATTCAGAAGGTTGTGTGTGCGTGGTACTCCTCTCTCCATGTGATGCTTGTTATCTAACCTCATCAAAAGTGTATGCTGTGCGTTGATTGCTAGCAGAGAACGCACATCCAGCCGTGATGTCTTCTTTATTTACCCCTCAAATGAGCACACTGTGCACAGGGCTGCCTGAGAAAGTGCTTTATGCTGTAGCCATCAGCAGAAGGATCGTAGGAAATGCTCAGCTCTCTTGGCATTGAAGATGGCGAGACAGATCTTCAAATAATATAAATTGAGAGAGCCCATTTACTGTGCTGTTTACCTTATGCAGAACAAAAAGCTATTTATTCCTTTTGGCCTAGAGAAACACATCCTGAGATTTAGGGCAAAACGCATAGATGAACCACACCCAAAATAGCCCAGATAAGGCACAGGATCAAGGTTGTTGAGGCCATATTTAGTCCTCCTGCAAGGCAGTCCATGGGTGAAGAAGTTCCCATCCACTGTGGGCCTGTACATTTCCATCCTTAAGCCCTACCTGTGAGTCCCAAGGAGGAAAATGTGGGTGGACTTTGCAGGTCTTTCAGCACAGGTTTTTTTTGCTGCCTGGGTGAAGCCAAGCTGGCAGCCCGACAGGGTTTGTCAAGAAATGCCAGGGTGTGGCTGGTGTGGCAAGTCGGTGTCCCCAAGTTTGGTTTGTCTTTGAGTGGTAGGTGCAGTTTTGTCAGGCACTTCAAAACAATAATAAATTCTTCTTCTCCTCCTGAAGGTCCTACATAATGATTTATGGGCACATTTTTCTTTCATTAATAAATGAAATGGGTCAATTTTCAAAAATACAAGCTTGCATCAAAATTTGCCACCAGGGAAACTGCCCGTACAGCAAACAGCCCTCTAGGTCAGAAATTACCACCTGTGTTATCTGTAGGAGGACATGGAAGTATGAACCACGGCAGGGCCAGCCTGGCCCTGTCAGCCACCACTTGCAGGGCTTCATGGCATCAGTCGAACAGGCAGCTCGGGGGACACAGGCTCCCCAGGAGCAGCATTCCCGGGAAGGATCCCGGCCCGTGAGCTGTAATGGTTAACGCAGAGGGGCTGCGGCGCTTGAGGCTGCCCTCGGCACGGCGGCTGCGCTTCCCCACCGCGATTCCTTGTGCAATGCCTGTTTGTTCAGGCTTCACGCAGGGATGAAACGTTTGACCCATTGTGCGGGAGCGGGCGGAGGGGAGAAATTTCCCGAAGCGCTCTGTGCTGGCTGCGCTCTTCTGCCATTAAAGCAGCCAGGGGGTCGGGGGGCTCATTGTTTTCCAGTGGGAGAGGATTTGGGCCAAGGCTGAACACTTCAAAAAAGCCCCACCCCAAAAATCTGCAATAATAGAAAATTGAACCCAACTGTAACTCCGGAAAAGGCAGATGATGTTATGGCATGAGGCACTCCTTCATGTTTTCAGTTTGCCATGGGGGCTGCATGTGCTTTGGGGAAAGTTTCTTACACGTTTAGTGCATGCTGGAATATTTTCCACTGCCTGGGGAAAAGTTCCAATGTGCCAAAATCCACTGTCACCCTCAAGTCACCTCTCCCATTTTTTAAGTGGTGTTAGTGCTGATCAGTATCCACACTGTATTGGAGCTCCTGGTATCTCTCGGAAACTCAAATATTGTGCAAATTACAACCAGGATGTTCAGGGAGCACAATGTCCCTCTCTTAACAGATGGCAGCAGCCCACAATGTCCTGTAATCGAAACATAAAATATTACTACTTCTGCATGCTGTGTTTGGGAAAACATGCCAAAGAGTAGTTAGGTTTCATGGGCTCAGAAAAGTTTCTTTAGTAGGAAATAAGTTGTTTGGAGGGTTTGGCTTTGGGAGGCTTTTTTGTTGTTATTACCAAATAGATCTGTCTTCAATCTGCAAGTGCAGCGGGTCTCTGAATATGGCATTGTCACAGAGGTAGCCTGGAAAAGGCTGTGCTTCACTACAGCAGGGCCCGAGAGTTTAAAAGGTCTTATAAACCTGTTTGGGCTGACTGATGTGGCATTGCTTTAGAGCCCTGGGAAAGTTGCAGGGTCTGGCTGCTCTTGGGACGGGCGCCTCGAAGAGGAGAGTTGGGCTGATGTGACTTTAGCTGAGCGCGGTTCCGCTGGGCGAAGCTCCCAGATGATAAATGGCGCTGTACACGGAGCGTGCAGAAAAGAGCATCTTTCCTCCTGGAGACAAATTACTTTGGAGTTTCTGCAGGCTGCATGGTTGTGGTTTTTCCCCCCGATGTAATCTGTGTTGGGTGTAATGTTACATAATGTGCGATTAAAGACCAGTGATGACTTAGAAGGTAAATGATCAAATATTTTACCCGAGACACATACACACATCATTTATCTCACTTTTCTCACAGAAGAAATTAAACCAGTTTCCCTAGCTGTTAGTCCAAGCAAATGAAAGCCTGAATTTGATTAAGCATTGATCCTTCTGCCTCACTTTCTTCAGGAGATGTTATTCAAATTTTGGGATAGCATTAGTCCTTTGAATGGCTCTCATCAAGTCCCGGTCCATTCGGTTTCTTTTGTGGAGCAAAGAAATCAAATCCCTTTGGTTATTCCAGAGATTGCAATGTTGTGGCAAGGAAGTTCTCATAATTGTTACAGAGCCCTGCTGGCCAAAATATTCTCCCATCGCAGAAGGGAAAACTCCTGGTTTATGCCATGGTAGCACAGATAATTTAACCCAAATCATGGGTCTGTTACGCTTCCATTCTTCTGAATATGTAAGTCCCAAACAGGCTGCTGATATGAATGATGAGCTATAACAGCTGATGAAGCAAGAAAAACATCAGGAGGGATACCTTGAATGAGAGATAACAAAGCCTTTTGTACAAAAAAACTTCAATATAAGATGGCTGCACATCTGCCCATGGGCAGAGATGAGGATACTCCAGTCTCATGTCCTGTTCCCTGACCTCTCGTGGTACTACTCAACTGTTCTTTGAGTTACTTGGGAAGGAGTAAATTGGCATGGCATCAACTTACTTCGACATCAGCACCTAAATCTGAAGAGCTTCTCCTTGGTGGGACGTTCCTAGGGTGGGCCATATATCCTGAAGTTTCTTCCTCCCTGTACCTTGCCAAAGTCTTTGTAAAACTAGCCTCCAACCCAGCAATTTTCCAACAGGATGACTGCAGCACAGCAGCTGTCCCAGCTCCTCCGTAGTCCTGGGCCATGCAGCAGCTTCTTCACACAGATGAGGAGAAACCCGAGCCAAGCAGTGGGGCGCTTAACAGGAGTGTCACATCTGATATGTTCATTTTTTAATGTGCAATGAATTATACATTTCCAGCCACATTCAGAGAATTCAGTTTGCTCATCACAAAAGCCACCAGCACAGCTGGCAACTGTCCCCCTGCCTCGTTCGATGGGAAGGGCTGTAAATAACCCCGTAGCCAAATTCCGGGTGAAGGCGTGGGTGTAAGGCACTGCAATCCTGCTGCAAACCCCGCTGTGCCAAGGAGGGAGCCCAGCGTGGGACAGGACAGGACTTTTAATGTCTATGCAGTAACAAATGGATTGGAGATGGAGGCAGGCCATGGATGCTGAATAGGAATTGAAAAGTTTCCAAAATTTGAGAGTATTTGTATTAATTTGAGCTTTCAAAACTTTCCAAAATATTAATGTCCAGATTTTTTTGGACTTCTCTGGCATGTGCCAGAGGAGGGCGTGTGATGAAATATTTTTTCCAGGCTTTGCAACCTGTCCCCTCACACTGCTGTCCTCTGTCTTTTCCCTTCACAGCGCTGGCATTGGGATCGTGGTGTGCCGGTGGTGTTTGGTGAGCAGGCAGCCCTCGGGTTTCAGAGGTGCTCAACCTCCGTGTTTTTGCTCCGCTGAAGTTTCATTCCGTTCGGGCTGAAATATGAAGTGTTAAAAACTGCCATTTCCCTCCTTCCAGTTGCATTCCTGAGGGAAATTTTGGATGGCAGCCAAACCCAATAGAAGAAGGCAGGAACCCCACAGCAGAGCGGTGCAGCGGAGGGAGCGGGAACAGCCTGTGCTGGGAATGCCTGAGGCTGCCAGGGGATCACGGTGCTGGCTGGCCACTGGGAGAGGAGCAGTAGCACCATTTCCTCTGCCCTCATCACCCGCTTCTGTGCCTCATTTTTTTTCTCTCTGTCATCCAGAGTTAAAGCACGGGATCACAGCTCTTGGGCTCTTGGGGAGAAGGAATCAACACTCCTGTGCTAGGGAGTGGCAGGAAAAGGTAGCCAGAGGGAGCAGAAGACAGGAAAATTGTGTCTTCCTCACCCTGACTGTAGGCATCTGGAGCACAGATCCGCTTTCCATCTGCACATCTCCTCACTTCCACCAGAAAACATGACCCAGTGGTAGCACACTCTGCTTCAGGGCTGAAATGCTCATGAAAAGGAGGAGCACTGTTCCACTTACTTATACCAACAATTTATGTTGTGGGGTGAGGGAGAAGGGAAACTTAATTAAAAATATGCATATAGAAAGATCAGGAAGCAACAAGTAGCAGTGGTGGAACACTGAAATGCATGGGATCAAGTGTTCAGAGCCAAAGGTACACACAAAAATACACTTCAGTGATCAGGCCTTTGACAAGCTTGAACTGTGTGTTAAACAAAAACCAGAAAAGGTCACAGAGACATTAATGAAAAGGTATTAGTCAAACAGACATCCTTGTGTGGCTGTGGCAGAGCCTGTAGGGTGTCAGCTCAGACAAGCACCGTCTGTCCCTCCTGCAAAGGAGGCTGAGTCTCACTCCCTCTTTTGAGGGTCTGCAGGTACCAAAGGTGCTTTGGGGCAAACGAGAGCTCTGAGCTGTGAGCAGGGCCCATGTCCGGCTCCTGCTCTGGAAGGCTGCAGCAGAGCAGCCTCATGCTGTATGAATAGTTGTCATACTGGAGGGGAGCTCAGGCACCTTTCAATCACCTTGGGATTCAGCTGCTGTAGCTCACGTGCCTCACACTCCATGGGGCAGCCCTGCCCTCCACTGCAGATGTGGGGTCTCACAGAGGCCATCCTGTCTCCCTGCCAGCCCTGCACCAATGTCCCAGCTCCCCAGGGAATCCCACCTGGCACTATTCCTACCTGAAACTTACGTTTCAGCTGCCGATCTTTACCCTCTGGGCTTTAATTCCTCCACATACACATCGGCAAACTCTGCCTTGTTCCAAGAGCTTCTGCGAGGGGTAATTCAGGCACAGAGGGGAAAGGCTTTATGGTCTCCAGTGCAAATTACCACTCTTAAGAGAAACAACACGCCCAGATTCTGAGATAAATGGCTGTTTTGCTAATCAGAAAATGGCAGTAATGGGTCTGGATGTAATTGTGCTCCATTGGTACTATCTGGAACAACACAGAATGTTATAATCTGAAAGGACATTGCTAGGGCTGTGCCAGAAAGAATCTTAGTACAGATGTGGATGAAATTTAATGGAAGTATTTTAGGGTCAAAAATCATGCTGCTGTTTTCTTTCTCATCTGTGTTTCAGTAGAGCCAGTTCTCCCTGGAACCTGGCCACCAGTTCTGTCTCCTGAAGCCACGCTGAGCCAGCTTCTGCTTGAGGCACACGTGAGATGCCATGAAAAACCCTGCCCCAGTGGCTGTGCTTTGTGGTATGGAGGCACAACACTCCTTTCAGCAGCAGTGCTGAGAAAAACTTCTTAGAGAGGTTTCTCCTTTTTTTCCGCATGGGAGTGTTTCCACTGTACCATCTCCAAGAAAGCTCTGCTCTGGCTTCGTTTGGCTCTGCCATTCCTCAAATATGCAACATATCACCTGCCTCAGCGAGTTTCGTTCACAGAACGGGCAGTTTCCTTTGTTTTTCTTCTGGAACTATCTACCTGGATCTGATGAACAGGGATTTTCAATGTTGGGCATTTCAATGCTGCAGAGCCAGTGCCTGAGATCTCAGAGGCAGCAAGGTGTGACCTGTCCATGGGGAAAATCCCTTCAACACAGGATGCTCCATCAAAAGGAGAGGGCATGTGTTTCTTGAGGGAACAAAAAGACATCTGAGTGACACCTTTCAGTAGGGTATCAAACCTGAAATGGGCTGGGAGCAAACAATGAACTTTTGAGGGCTTTTAAACTTTAAAAAAATAATAATGCAGGCAATGCGTTGCATGTTTTTGTGGCAAGTGTCTGCAGCCTGGGCTCTTTCAAGAAGTTCAGGTTTCTTCCTCGGACTATGTGCTAAAAAGCAATGACTATGGAATTTAAGCCACTTTTATCTCATCAATGCAGTGTGTTATTTTATGTATCTGAATTATTCCAAGATAACAATAAGCCTAGGTTTTACTATAGCTTGTCATAATAACACATGCAATTTTAAACAAGTTTATTTCTTTAAAAAGGTACACCTAATTTAAATGAAAATTATATGTACAATCCAACTGGAACTACAGTTCCAGCTGCTGTGGAATCCAACTCATTTCTAAAGCAAGGAAGTCCTAGGGATTAGGTTTTTTTCATCACTAATAAATTTCAGCTTATTTTCAGTCCAAATGTGTTTAGCTTGAGCTCGCAGCTACCAGATCCTTCTGTACTTCAGCCTGTTGGCTTAAAGAGCCCTCTGCTGTCAGAATTTCCTCCCCTGATATTATGTGTAGGTGATAACAAAACTATTGCTGAATTTTCGTTTTGCTGAGTTTTCATTTTACTGAGTTACATAGGCTGATCGTTACACTGCAAAGCGGGTTTTTCCTAATGCTGAAAATAATTTCTTGGGCTCTTTTTTGGAGTCAGTTTCAGGCTGCCCATGTGTCTTTGCTGTCTTTGGTGCGCAGGGAGCCCTGGCTCCTCTCTGGGATGGCATAGGAGGAGGAAGATGGTGGTGGTGGGACAGCAGCTCTTGCACTGCTGGACTTCACTGGAGATAAAAGTGGACAGGTTGATAATATGTAAGCCTTGCCATTTCTTCAAGTGTAATTTGTATTTACATAGTTACCATTTGTGCATTTTGTCAAAAGAAGAGGCTGAAAAACTCAGCTGTGACAATTTCCTTGCAGCCTAAAATTTCCCGATCTCTCCTTCTTTGTGTGAGCCCAAAGCACTGTCCAGCAGGACTGCAGCTGATAAAACCTTTTAGTTTGAAAATTAGTAGTGAAGGAAAAAAGGTGTTCTGGAGCATCAGGCATCTTTTCAGACTAAAACCTCTGTTCTCCTTTTAACAGAAGGATGGAAATTGGTGGCATGTGAATTCATGGCATATGTTTCCTATCATATAATCACTGGGAGAAATATAAAATAGATGAAGGGGAAGGCATTTATTGTGAGGCCTTAGAAAACAGTTCTGAAGCTCTTTTCATACCTCCTTCAGTAACTACACATGAAAACATCATGCACATAGTGTATAATTTGTCAAGCAATCAGATGCTTAGCTTTAATTCCCATCTGGCTTTGGGGCACTGCTATGAGGCTGAAGCTTGACCTAGGGATTTGAGGTGTAACCTCCTCACGTGTTTGAGGGACACGCCTGTATCAAGAGGGTTCTTAACTCCAGTGGTCTGAAACCAGCTCCTGTAAGTACAGGAAAGGCAAATTCCCCAGAAATGTGCTCTGTGACCCATACATGCCCTGTGGGTAATGTGGGGTGGGCAGATTATTTAGAATGAACTTTGAAAGAGTTGAGAGTAGTTTCATCCAGTGTGTGACATCCACCAGTCAGGATTCCCGTTGTGCTTGTAGGAATCATTGCCTTCCAAACCTGCTAGTTCAGCCTCTGGCACAGAGCCCTGCATCACCACTACCCAGTGTTCACCTAACACAGGCACCTGAGCTGTCCAGGTAAAAGTTATAATTCATCTACCTGGGCAGCCCAAATCAAACTGGAATGACACCAGAAAACTCTAAAGGTTAGAAAATGCTGGGAGCCAGCTATAAGCTCAGTAACTTTTAGAAGAATTTCTTTCTATAGTTTTTCTTTTTTTTTAACACCCAAGAAACTTTTGCATTTACTTTAGGGTTAGCCAAGGCATATCTGAACTGTAAAACTTTAATATTTTCATGTCAAAAATGATTTTGCTAAAGTTAACTTTCCCCATACTTTGACTTATCAGTTTCAGTCGTGGTGGTGTGCATTTCAGTTGAAGTTTTATTACATTATGTTGGCAGCACATTATGTTTTTTACACATGGATTTGATTGAGAAATGAAACTGGAATAAGAATGAGGTAGCAGCAGCATCTGCTGGGAGACGCAGCTAGTGCTGGTGTCAATCAATCTGATTGATTAAATATGGTGGCACACATTTTATTAAAACAAAATGCTCTCCCTGAAGAAGACTATTATGCCAACATAATACACGGCTTTCCTAAAGAACATTACAAAAGAGGTGGTCTGTTTGTGACATACAATGCTTGTAAATAACTGGAAAGAACTGAAGAGTTCAAATTACACTGGGCTGCTCATGGAAGCAGCTATTTTATTGTTTTGGCATGTGGTAGCCGGTATTGTTGCATTGGCAAGATCAGCAGCACTGATGGAAGTTGAATTATTGTGTGGGACCACAAAGGGTTTTACGCGCTCGCTGACGTTATTGCACAGGTCCGAGGCTTTAAAGTGCGTGGTGGCTTGAGACCAGGGCTGGAGACAGAGGCACTGCCTGCCCACCCCATGTCTCCTGCATGCTGGAATTCATTTCCAGGCATCCTCCTGGCTCTCTCATTGCAAGGAGGGGTGTTCACAGTGCCAGCCTGAAAAGAGAACTCCTCCAGGAATGGCCAGACACCAAAGGCACAATTCCTTGCCCTTCCAGGTGCAGACATCACCACCTTGCCTTCCTCTCCCAGGAGCAAACAGGACCTGCAGCCCCTCCATCCCGAAATTCAGCTGGTGGCAAAAGAAACCATTTAGTGGTGCATTCTCTGCTGTACCCAGAGGAAGGTCAAGAGAAACAATGACTCATATTCCTTGAGATGTACTTGGAGGCTGTAGTGGTGGAGAATTTAGGACACAATAAATCCTCGCAGTGTTTCCCATCCACCTAAAATTATGGCTTCTGCTGGGTATTTCAAAGAGTCCAGTAGTTTTCCACTAGATTCACTTGGGCTGAGGTTTTACCCACTTCCACTTATATTCTCCACATTAAGATGAATTGTGAAAGTTCTTAACCAATGTCAATATTTTACTCACTTTCCTCCAAATGTAGATATTCATAATGTAACATAGGTTTCTGCTTGCCACATTTGTCTTCACTAAATGTATCCAAATAACATTTGCTTCAGTAAATAATATAGATATAAACAAACATCTGTACCATAGAAGAGTGCTACATCCTATTTCTCATGAGTAGGATGACTCTGGGATCAAACAAGTGTGGGTTGTACACGGCACTGCAGGAACAGAAATACATGTAACAACACAGGGGAGAAGCATAGAAAACATCAGGTTTTGGTTCACTCCCTTTTCATTTTTGTTGCTGGGGTTTCTCATGGCACCTCCTATGCATCAGCTCTTCTAGTTAGAGTGCAATTCCTTGTCCTTGTGGTGGCTCCACTGGATCTCCTCATCTAGTTTCAGAGTAATTCCTCATCCTGTTTTACTCCATTAGAACAAAGCAGGCTGCTCTCTGTGCCCTGATGTCCAGGTACCCTCAAACCCACAAGCTGCTTGCCAAGCACTGACTGTCCTTTGGCCATCTAATTCAGGGAAATACTTTAGTGGGTGATAGATTTAAAACCCAGCTGAGCAGAGAATCTCAGCATATTTAACGCGATGACTTCAAAACAACCTGAGTACAGACGGCTTAGACAATATCTGTGTTGAATTTTTAATGGCAGATTCAGAACTATTTTTAAGATCCCACTGTTATTTCTCCTGAGAGATCTTTTCTTAGCAATCTAAGTAGAAAATAATAATGAGGGGGGAAAAAAACCTTGCTAGGCAACCTCTTCAATATGCAGATGGTTCCTGCAGTGACACTTCTGCTGAGGCTAATCTTCCAGGATTGAGATATTTTCAGAAACATCCATTTGTGGGTTTTGTTTTTTTTTTACTCGCAAAGACACAGCTTTGTATACAAATCTTTTCACCATCCCCACCCACTTATTTGGTGGTTTTGAGGCTCTCTAACAACTTTTTGCATGAACAGACATTGCTGTTGTACTTCGCAGACCTCAGGAATGTAGGTAATGATGGAATTTGTACTTCTGCCTTCAGCCTTCATTTCATCATGGAGCTCATTGGTTTTCTTAAAGGTTCACTACCACCTGCATTGTCTTAACTTGCAAACTTATCCCAGTGCAAAATTGCTCTGAAGAGCATCAGGGCTCTGATCTTCCCATTTTACAGTGGGAAATGGTGTATTTTCAAATATCCTCTCAAAAAGAGTCACTGAGGTCGTTCTGAGCACATCAGTCTTTGGCAGGTGACTCTCCCATTTTTTCTTCTAAGTTTGTCTCCTTTCATCCCCATTAATCTTCTGTACTCCTCACCTTTGCAGGAGCTTCTCCATTTAGTTTCCTTGCTGCTTGGATGCCCCTGGGCTGGGAGACTTTCTGGTTTGTGGTGATTATATTGTCATCTTGATGGAGAAACCCAAAGGCAACATAATCTCTGGATTTATGGTTAATGTGCGAAGACAGGACAGTGATGTGGGCTTGGGGGAAAAGCCTCAGGTTTGCTGTACAAGCAGTGGAGAGGATGGTCACTTCAGACTTCAGTAAGCATCTGAATTAAAGCAAATGCAGTGACACCACCCCTTTTGATATTCCTGACAGTGCAGAAACGAAGATTGACGTAAGAATTTGATTTCATGCTAAAATGCCAGACTGCACAGCAGTTCAAGAGCGCTGGGTATCCTGTGCAGGTGTAACTTGCAGCAAGCCCCAGGAGCAGCCTGGGCAAGAGAAATCACTTCAGCCATAATGGTTTAATAGCTGAGAAACATGCATCAATTTTTAAGTAGCATAGAGTGAAATGTAACAGCTCCTAAAACATTCAAGAGAAGACTAAACATTGCTGAAGGAGTGAAAATAACATGAGACATTATCAAGCC
Source organism: Oreocharis arfaki (assembly GCA_013398015.1). Lineage (NCBI taxonomy): Eukaryota > Metazoa > Chordata > Aves > Passeriformes > Paramythiidae > Oreocharis > Oreocharis arfaki. Next base: position 320,791 of record VZRR01003728.1, on the reverse strand, counting down.
TTTTCTTTAAATCTTCATGAATCTGCCAGTTTTACTACCAGAGGTTCATAGTTACAGTTGTTAACCCAAAATGCTTGTTAATAGCAACTGAAGTGCATAATAGGACTTTGATCCATATTTTGACACATCTGCAAATGCTGGAATGGAAAGGCTTTAACTTGCTGCTGGCTATGATTAGCCCTAGAAGAAATATTTTTAGAGTGGCTCTATGAGATTTTGATCTCCTGATAACCATTCAAAGTTAATAACATATATAAAAACAAAACTAAAATGCAGTGCTTATGCTTTCACACAGAACAAGGCACTGATCTGTTTGCTAAAGTAGGTAACATCTGCTCTGGGAATCCTGACCAGAGACACAGCATCAAGCTGGGACCTACTGACTTCTTCACAGTCAGGATTTTGCATATTATGAACTGGATAAAACCCATGTTAAGTGTAAACATTTATAAAACTATTAAGCAGTTGAGTGCTCGACCACCACCCCACCTCAAATGCTTTTGCTGGGCACAATGGATACCAGCTTCTCTTTTTCCTTTTTAGGACTCAAAAGCTATTTCTTGATAAGGAAAATGCCCTTGAACAATGCAGTGGGAGGGAAGACCAGCTGGAGCTCTGCTTTGTGGTTAGTTATATTTTGGAATCCTAAGTAGCTGTTTGCCTATGTCTATATTCATTAGACAGGGATTTAAAGCAAAAAGTACACCATTCATTATTGTTACCGCAGCACAGACCTCCAGAGCCAGCCCTATCAAATAATGCAAACCCAGTGAACAAACAACCAACATAATTTACTGTCAGCCTCTGTAAAAACCTGGAAAAAAATCTCCACAGTCCAAAATATCGTGGGTGGTTTTAACAACGTTGTCCACAGTGCATGAAATGCAATATTTTGGGGGTAGTAATTGCCGTTATTTAAACCTCAGAAAGCCGCAGATTTATATTTGTTCAGTTTCCCCTTAAGCTGGATAATAAATCTGTACAGCCTCTTCTGGGCTNTTTTTTTTTCCCTTCAAGAAAGACTTCTGAGATTATAATATCTGCCTATATCAGGTTTGGGTTTTTTGGTGTTTTTCTTTTTTGCTTCTTAGAAATCACAGGAAAGATTTTAACTGCTGGGTTGTTCTATATGGAGCAAATTCTGCCCTTAGACATCCCATATGTACTGATGATAGCAGCACAGATACATATGCAGAAACCAGCAGTCAATTTTGACTCAGAATGTAATACACCAACTGTGTATTAAGTTTAATGTAGATTAATGCGAGTTGCTTCCCTTTGCATGTATGTACACAGGAACAAATAATTAAGATTAATTCCACTGGATATAATGGCCTTCACTGTGCACGGTGCCATAAAATTCTTCTTTAATAGCTGTTAATTGGATGTATTTACTTTGATGGTGAAGTCCTGATTAGTCTTGTTACCCTACAACCCCTTCCCCCTCCCTTTGCTCACTTTTGTGCTTAGGAAAAAATTTATAATAAGGGAATCACAGCTATGCAGTTTATTAGCAAAAAAAATCAATACCTGTATCTGTTTACACGTTTCAGAGGTTCAGCCAAAGAGGGGTGCTCTGCATAATATTTGAAGAGTAAAGATGATGCATGTTTTCATTTTTGATTCTTTTCCCCATGCAATGTCTTTACTGGTAATAACTCAAATTTCTTACTGAATTCCTTTTTTTTAATCTCTTTTCTTTCTTTGGCTTCTGCACTGAACCTGAGGAATTTCTCAGTAGTAGCAGGAGGACCTCGGTACCTTCAGTAAGTTCCAGCTCCAGGACATCAGGCGGATGGCTGAATTTAGGAACTGCTTCCATACAGTGATTGCATGTGGTTTTTTCTGGAAAACAGTCAGTAATTATTTTGGCATCTCTTTCCTCTGAAATGCAGTAATCGTAAGCATAAGGGACAGGGCCTTCTGTGTGTGCATCTTCACTGAAATCTAGGTGGATATTTGATTTGTGCTGAAGTTCTGGCCTTATTTTTTTAACTAGCTTGTTTTTAACAATGATACTTTGCATTTGGTATCTCCCAGGAGCCCAGCTCTGTTTGTGGAATTAGCAAGTGATGAAGGAAGAAGTGAAAGGTAAAGCTGCAGCCAAGGCCTGTGTCTCAGAGCTGGGTTCCTGGGCACAGCTCCCCCATACTCACCCTTGCTCCAGTGTGTGTGGAACTGTGGGCAGTTTTCCTGGAACGCCAGCCCATGTGTAGCCAGGGCAATTTTTTCTGCAGTTTATTAGCTTATGTACCTGGAGCCTTCTCCTGGAGCCCAGCCACCCAGGAGCTGTGACAAAGCCAGGCCTGGCCCCTCCTGCGCCCCTCCATCTTCTCTATGGATTTCTGCTCCAATGACTCAGCCCTACTAACACAGATCATCTGTACCATTTTATCACTAATATACTGGCTCCTTTACTCATATGAGCATGAACTCATCAGCTTAGCATGTATCCTTCTCCTGATCATCTCATTGAAGAGAACAGGGCTCTTCCCTTCTCCTCCTGCTCCTTCCCATCTGCCTGGAGCCACTCAACACTGTTGGGACACAGCCACACACTTTGAGGTGGTTTGCACTCCAACAAATATGTCCTCCCTCCAGGAACACTTGGATTAAATGTCTGTGGGGTCTGGTCTACTGCCAGGAAAGCTTTGGTGGGACCTTGTCCAGCTGAGGACAGGCTTCTGCCTTCCTCCTCCCCCTCCTCTGCCCTGTGTTTAGTGAGTCAGCGCACTCCAGCAGCCAAATGGGATTCCTAAAAATGAATGGGTTATAAATGACCAACTTGATTAAAAATTACTGCATCAAGCACTCCACGGAGGACAGGCTAGCACTGCTACTTGCATGAATCACTGCTATTTATGTCCTTTAATTAGGAAAATTGCAGCACAATGCAGGTTTTAGAAGATGTCTTCTGACAGATCCTCAGGGCTCCCTCTCATTTTATCTCTGCATCCAAGCCTGCTGCTTATATTATTTAGATCTCTTACTGCAGCCAAGGGAAGTCCAGACAGGGCCAATTCCTAAAGTGTTTAAATCTGAGAAGCCCCATCATGATGCCCAATTACAGCATTGTCTGAGGATCTGATTGAACGATCTGGAGACTGAAAGAGCAGGTCTTTTATGAGATTAATAATCTACGGAACATTAATATGTAATTCTCTCCCCTCCTCCAAAAAGAAAGAAGTCTGCATAATAATGGCAATTATAAGAAAAGTTAAAAAAAAAAAAAGGCCATTTATTTGGAACGACTTAAACATGCTTTGCAATTATACATTTATTGTCAGTATAAAATGAACAATTCAGAAAAAGCTGGGTGCATATCAGCAGAAGCAATTAAGAAAGGTGTTTATTTTATTGAGAACTCACCATTTCAACTTCAGGAATAGAGCTCTATCACTGACTTTGCTGTTGTTTTATTCATGCTTTTAATTACAGCCCATTTCCAAACTTCGCTGTATCTGCCCTAGGCAAGGCTGTATTTCCAAGCACTTCTGCCTCAAGTCCCCTCTGGCAAGGGAAGGGTTAAAACCAATATTTGTAGATAAAGAGGTAAACATATTTACATTCAGTTTTTCACACTTTATGCATATGTCATGCAGTGAATAGTTTTAGAGGTATGTTTGTACTATCTCTCCAGAATTTTTACAGTCTGCAGGACACAAAATCTCTATAAAGTGACTGATTGAAATAGAAGCAGATTGGTAAAACCGTTTCTCTCTTATGAACTGTGAAGAATGATCCTCTAAATGAAATCAGGAAGGAACTGGACAGAATCTTGTTTAATGGTGTGACAAAATGAATCACAACTATTCCAAGCATCCATCACTGCTAAAAGGGGACCACAAATGATCTGTGAACTACTATATATTGATTACTCATGTACTACAAGTGTCGGATTTAATGTTCACACACCATGGAAAGGCGGCAGGGACAGATGGTGCCTTAACTCTTCTTTGATAGATTTTAATGGTGAAATATTGATTTCTATCTGGCCAAGGCCTGTTGTTAGGGGCCAAAGTCATTTGTTGGGTATAGCTGGACACCCAGTCTGCTAGGGGTAATCAATCATTTTTGGCAAGGCAGGTGAAATTCTGAAGAGAAGCACCTTGGGTTCCCAAACTGTATCGAGATGAGGCTGAGACCAACATTTGCGCATGCACGCCCCCTCCTCCCCCCACGCGCGCATACAAAAAGACTCCATGAAATTGTGCTTGTAAAGAATTATTAATGATAAGACATGTTTACTGAGGAGAGTCACAGCGAATCACAGCTGACATGAAATAGTCTGGGAGCCTCAGAGAGAAAATGAGCTTCTCGCTAAAAGGGACTATATTTTATTTAAACATCCGTCTAGGGCTGAAAACTCAGGTAATCTGTTGTGTTACAAGCCACTGGCTGTTCTTGCCATCCAGAGAGATAACAGTGAGGAGCTAATAGGAACACATCAATCACAATCAGGCTGCAATTCCACCGGTGTCTCCTCTTCCCAGCTCCTTTTTAAGCTCCTTAATAACGATGATAACATAGTTCTGGGCTTGTGAGAGGGTTTCTTCCCTTTGAGGGTCATATTCATAAAGCGAATGGCTTGCAAAGTCAGCATCTCACTCTTATGGAAAGTGGGGGGGGGGTGGTGAGCAGAGGGAAGCGGTCTGCAGGTGGGAGGGGTAGGG
>VZRR01003728.1:296137-316108 GCA_013398015.1 Oreocharis arfaki | reverse complement strand
AGGGGTAGGGGGGTAGGAGGATGTGGATTTCCCCTGGCAATAAATCTGTGGATGCCCCTCTTTCCCCTGACAGCCTTCCCAGGAGAGGATTCCTGTTCAGAAGCAGGCAGGAAAGGGTAGACTCTGCCCAGATGTGCCCCAGATGTGGGAACCAGTTGAGGCTGATTTTTCGTTTAGATTATCTTGCTTACCTAATGATTTTTGCTTCACTGCTCAGCTCGATTGTGTTCACTAGGACGGCAGGCTATTAAAATGTCAAGGCACATTGAATTGTTGTTATCAAGGAAAGAGACCTTTCCAATCAGCCCGTGTTCCCCGGGTTGCATAAAGGCGAAGAAGGGATTGGAGGAGGAAGGAGACCTTCCTCATCCTGGGGAGGGGGGAGAGGTGCAGTGGGGGGTGTGAGTGTGTTTCTGTGCGTAGGTGCAGATGTGTGCGTGTGCCTGCTGCAGTACAGGTGGTAATTAAAATGCCATCTTTTATAACAGGTATTAGACACTTCTCTCATTTGTATTTACAGGGAGAGATGAAACTTCTCCCCCTTGTGCTTTTCACCACAACCCTTATAAAGAAAATACTGGGAGGAGGAAACTTGTGTGGTTGAATCACTGGCCACGCATACTAAGGAGCTGCTGGGCTGGGCTGAAGGAGAAAAACAAAGGCAAACGCCTTCCTCATGTCTTCACCTGCCTTAAGGCTTGGTAAGAAAATAAGTTCACTGACCTACTGGGAAAAACACCGGAGATTGTCCAGTATCACAATATTGAACAACTGGTGACAGGATGATACAATCCCAGCACATTTGGAGGCACAAAAATCCCCTACCTCTCGTCACCACCACCACCTTGTTCATATAATTGCAGAACAGTTTATTACACAGAGGCACATCAGATATTGCCACAGATTGATTTTTTTCCTTCTTCTCTTGTAAACGATACCGTACATCATATTGGTTGGGAAAAAATATATTCTTTGGATTTACTTCTCTTTGTTTAAATCATCTCACAAATATTTTGCTTTTCGCCTGTCATTTCTCTTTCATTTTAATTTTAAAAAGATGGCTTTGTTTTTGCTTGTGTACGGTTTTGTAGAATAATGACATCTATCCCATCCTCCATGCATCAAGCATCATTGATTGCCCCAAACATCATTGTCACTACTGGGTGTTCATCTTCACACTTGCCACTGGCAGGTCCCTCATCTACTTTCTGTCTCGCACGTGCCCCTCTCCACAGCTGCACACTCGCTCACAACAGGCATGCCCACTTTCTCTTTTTGCCTAGCACTCATTTCTCCTGGCCTGCTTTGGCTCTGCATCTCCTCCTCAGAGGCCCTCATTTCTCTCCCTCCAACCTTGTGCTGCTGTGCAAGTCCACAAGCACAAACTGCTCAATTCTGCTGCGAACTTCAGCTTGGTCTGCATTAAAAAGCCAGGACAAGCCAAATCCTTCCAGCTTTTTCCACATTGTCTACAATGACTCATGAAACTTTCTCTCAAAATCTTTGATTCCTCAACATAGTCACGCACAGGGAGCAGAGAATACTGAAGGGACTACAGGAGTCTTTGCTAGTCCTGCAGTGGTAGTGGAAAAGGGGCACACAACCCTCCTTTCCCCCCATGCTGTTGCTCCAGTTGGCCTTAATTTTTGCCCTGCCTTACATTTCCACTCTCATGTCTGTCTCGGGGCTTGTCTCCATGGAGAAATTATTGCACACAAGGCTGGGATGTGAATTAATAGCACATCCCTGCAGGGAACACTGCAGGTACAGTGAGGACTTGTGTGCACAAGGACGTTACTGTGGAGGCAGCCAAGGTGTAAATCTCCCAAGTCATGGCACCAGCTCCCCCAAACACACTGCCAGTGTCTGCATGGCCCCCCAGGCCCAGCTGGGCTCCACATATCCAGTGCCCACATGCGCTCATGGCACATGGGCTTTTCAACTGAGAAGTGCCCAGGCATTTTTGCTGGTGTGCAACCCGTACCTGTGCTCCTGAAAAAACTTGATGTATTTATTCCTGCAAGTTGCTTGAGAGGTGAGAAAGTGGCATTGTTCCTTTAGAGAAGGGAAACTGAAGTGTGAAATGCCCAAGGTCCTGAGATGCTGGGATCCAAAGGCATGGGATCCTGCCCTGAGGACATAATAAAGTGAGTAGCTGACAGTAGAAATTGGCACCCAGTCCCTGAACACTATACCCTGGTTATTAGTACTCTAGTTTTCAGAACAGCTTTCTTTTCTTCTATTAACGATTTTTTCTTGTCTCCTCACTGCTCCTTTCAATATCTAGCAATTTCCATGTTTTTCTTGCAGACCAAAGCTTCCCCAAGGAGCTGTTTTTGGCTCCACCGCCTCCAGCCCAGCCAGAGAGGAAGTGAGGCTCCTCCACTCACTTACCAAGTCAAACAGAGTGGGCTTCGTTGTGGCCCGGGTGTGGGACTCACTCATGGCACCACATGGGTCTTCAGCCTGACTCTGCTCCCAGCCCTGATGAGTCACCAGCCTGTGGAGGAAGAGGGAAAGGATTATATTCAACACTTCTTAAGACTCAAGTGGTGCTGGTCAAGTTTATTAGGTAATGAAAAATATGCAGTGCTGCTTAGCCTGCAGGGGAAAAGTGCTAGTGCTGGTAGGAAGCTCATAGTAAGTTGGATTAAAAAATACATGTCCAAACAACATATTCAGGGAATTGTCACAGGCTGGAGTGTTCTAGTTGAAGGACATAGATGGACCCAGAATGACAAAGGAAGGTAAGGAGAACAGCACAACTGAGGCCAAGTAACCTGGAAATGGTCCAGGCCTATGAGGCCTGGTCACAGATACAGATCTAGGCAAGGATGCAAGGTGGTTGTCAGTCACAGTGCCCCACAACAGGAAGAGTTGCTCCTCTTCTTCTGTGTTCAGTCTGTATGCGGATCCTAAAGCCACAGTGTGCCCTTCTAGGGCTAGCTGGACTAAAAGACTTGTTTTCCCTTCTGAGGCACAAAGGCTTCTCTTTTCATGGCAGGATGAAATGGATGGTGACAGAGACAGAAGGAGCTCACAGCATCTTTTGATGAAATGTCGCTACCGGACTTACCTGCTACCTGCGCCCCCCAGTCTTTCCAATGCAGCAACGATTTGCTGCTCCTGCTGCTCCCCCACCTCTCAGTCCACAAACTTCAGAGGCTTTGCAAAACCTTCAAGAAGATCTAAGTTTCAGCACCGAAATCTAATTTCAGACATCTAAGACCTGCTTCTGCATCTGGCCCTTTGCGCAAGAAAAAACCCTTAGTAGTGGCTATTACATTTAAATGTAAGCTGAGTGGGACCAGGAGAATTGCTTCTGTGCCAAAGCCCCTGTTAAGAAGTTAAGGCTGGTATATACATCAATCACACTGGCATAAAAACACATCAAGGGGAGATAATTGTCCCCCAACCAAGCCTTATATTTCACAGAAAACTCAGCTGAAGTTAACTCGGTTAAAATAGGTCTGAAACACTGGAAAGTTCCCGATAATTTCTTGTGATATCACAAAATAACCTTATAATTATGATTAAAGCTCTATTTTCTTTGGCTTCAGAACTTATCTTCTTCCCTGGCTGCATCTCTTGGCTTCCCAGTGACTTCCATGGAGCAGTGGAGCAGCCTGCATTTGGAGAGGGTCTGTCAAACCCCAAGCCAACATGCTTGGCCATGGGTCACCTTCTCCATTTGAATTCATCCCTCTCTTTGGGGACTTCCAGAATCTTAAAATAAATCCCTGGGCTGACACCATCAAAGATGTGACAGAGAGGGCACATTGAAATAGCCAGTTCAGCCAAACCATTTTTGGGGCAGATGTGACCTAAAGTAAGCCCTGCTGTGTTTGAGGCCAGGCAGAAGCTGCTTCAGCCTCCAGGCAAACTCATTCCTGAGGCAATGACCAGTGACAGCCACAGAACTGCTGCCAGGTATGCCACAGATGTCCTCTACTGGCAGGTCCTGGTTCTAAGACACTCAGCACACAGAGGAAACCCAATGTCAGCCAGGGCAGACCACGTACGACAGGGTGAGAGCAAAGGTGAGTAATCTCTGCTGGCTGCCAGCCCTCTGCTCCAGCCAGCCTTGGCTCTATAGTTCAAGGGTCCCAGCAAACATTCCCAATCCATACCCTCTGTCTTCCTCAGTGTGTCAAGGGAAAAATACCCTGGGGACCTTCTCAAACAGTCAAAACTGTTACAGCTCTGGACTCCTCAAAGGAAACACTGGAAGCAAGGCTCAGACAAAACTAAGCCATGTCTTTTTTTTTTTGCACACCACAGATTTATTTGCTTGCAAAGGAGCTGTGTAGGGCAGGGGAGCAGAGGGCATGGCTGTTGTTTGCAGTGGAGCACCTTGAAGAAACTAAGCTAGCACTCAAAGCTGAATAATTGGTGCAGCAGGGGGCTGTGCCCATGCTAATAGTTTTTGCCAAGATGAAGCTTATTAACATGTGCACTGGTGCATCTGTATTGCCTCTGGGACTCAAACTCAGCATGGTTCTCTGCTGTGCTGCATAGAGGTTTTACCTTCCTCTGACCTTGCTCAGGCTCCTTTGTCCTGTTCTGCTGTGCTCTGAGTTAACCTTTTGTCTGCCTGGGCTTATAGGCTATATTTTAAACGGAGGACAACTTTTTCAAGTCTCTTCTACACAAAAGGTTTTAGTTGTGTTGGAAGTATTTTGAGTGCCATTGTTACGATGCTTTCGGTTTGAGGTAAGTTTGTTGTGAAGTGCACACTTCAAATAATCAGCCTGTCTCTAAGATGGAATTTTAAGGATTGCAAGTTATAAAAAATCTCACTCTGTTCTTGTTCTACTGTTGTAGTTTGGGGCAAGAGGTGTGCATTTACTCAACCTGAGTTCACAGACTGAATCCCTGTTTAAGAGAGAGAAAATAAAAATTAAACTGTTTTTATAATATCCAGACTATGCTCTTCTTTCATCTATCAGAGGAACAGAAATGTAACTTTTGGGGACTAACAGGAAATAGGCTGGTAGAGAAAATGTGGTGTCTGCATCTGATCTCTGCTGTGAAGTGCAAGGCAAACCAAACCTCTGCCTTTTGATTTACTGCTGCTGGCACAGTTTAGGTGGATTATGCCAGGGTGTTACCTCTTGTCATTGGTTAAGACCGTAACAAAGTCCAGGTAAAGTATGTGACACACCTAACTTATCACTGTGCAAAACAGCCACCTTGCTGCACCAACAGCTTCTCTCACATAGTTTGGGCTATAACCCACCCAAGGCTTCCCCCCACCTTACAGACCATCCGACCAGAACAAGAACAAGCCCCAGCAAACACAGGTTTTAGTAATGTTTTGCTAACAGTGCCAACCATCCCAATCTGCATGTTCCATCTTGAAATGCCCTCTGCTTAGCTGTAGTTAGTGGTTGTCCCAGCCCAAGGCCTCTTTTCAACAATGTTGTGCACCAAAACTGAACACCTGCTTATTAAGTAGGTGTATTTTGGCCCAGACAGATTTAAGACAGCATCAGAAGACTCATTATTCGCTAGTTTCCCCTCACTGTTGCAGTGTTGAGATCACCTCAGTGTAACCCTGTGAGTGTTCCATGGACAGCCACCACACTAAGAATTAGCAGATTTGGCCCGTTCGTGTCTTTTGTGAACTCCAGTTGTTTTGCACTGAATGCAGCACATCTCCAGCATATGTGATTCAGATCAGGCAATCATCCTACACAGTGTAAATCAATGAGATGAAATGTACCCATTGACAGCACTCACAATTTTGCCCATTACTATGAAATCCTCTTTCTTTAAACGGAAGGTGCCTTTATGAATGCACTGGAGCATAGCTGACAAAGCCTCCAATACCGACTATTGCCTAAATACTGCAAAACATACAGTTATAAAAGGTACATGTGGTGCATATTTATAAGGATTAGAATAAGCACTTTGTTGAGTCGCTGCAGTACATTTGTCCCCTTTTCAGGTTACTTATAGACCTTGGATATTTTCTTCTTCCCATGACTCAAATAAACACTTGTCTGTGGGCTTACCAAGTCTCCACTCACTGACAGTGCAAAATAAGTACTTCTAAAACTGTGTTAAAAAGAAATCCCTGCACTGTAATTATTCTTTATGCTAATATAATAGATTACTAAATGTTCCTACACTTCTTGTAGGACTAATTACATTTCAATAATGTGAATCATCCCTGGAGCCACTACTGTTAAATATTTTTGGAGCAGTAGCGAGGGAATTTGTTATTTGTACACACTAGAGAAGTGTGGATTTTTGAAACAGAATAGCACAGCTCTAGAGCAGTAATGCTCCTCCTGATGTGACCGTGCCAGGTCAGGGTAGATGTAGCAGAGGAACCCATCAGCTGGAGGATTTGCTGCATCCCATCTGATGCACCAGCTCCTCACACTCAGAAATCAGCTTTTGCAGTGGCGGAAATAAGTTTCGCTTGAGACACCAATTACAATCAGCTCATTAGGAGCTGCTGAATAAAATGTAAATTTTATGGATTGTTCATGTCTAAAAAATGTAAGGGATTCCAAACCCACATCTTGTTTAATTGGCTAAATCACATGATTTACTATAATTTGCAGATTAGCAAACAAATCCAGAAAAACGTTAAGGCAAGTAAACAGGGTAATTTCAGATAAAGCAACAATTCCTTGTAAGTATCCTATGACAATTTGGCAAGGCACCGTGCCTAGTTACTGACATCTGAGAAATACTTTGGTTTTAGACAAGGACCTGACACAGGGACAGTCATGTCATTCATTGTCACTGAAGATGTAGCCTTGCTCCTGTGGCTCCTGCTCAGTGTGTTGGTGGCCAGGTGAGTCTTGTCTTTACCCCCCCTGCTCTGCACGATAGCAATATTAGCAACACTCTACAACTCCAGTTGCTGCCCCTCCTCAAACACCAGAGCCCTGATCCAGGCGTAGCCGTTCCTGTTCTGCACTTGGGTAGATCAATCTGGCTGCCCGAGCCACATCTGTGAGCAGCTACTGGTACAGCCTGCCTGGGCTGCTCGGTCTGAACTGGCCCTGCACTAGAGCTGCCTGCTGCCAAACAGGTCGTTTGGGTTGGGGTTAGGAGCAGCAGGATAATAAACGTGCTGCTGCAGGGAGATAACGAAGGGCGGGGAGTAGAGAAATGTCCAATAGGGAAGGGCTCCTGGAGCAGCTGGGTGTGACAGAAATGAGCTGAGGGAGATGTGGAAAGGGAAATCCTCGGCAGGAAAACAGAGAGTGAAAAAAGAGAAGAAAGACTGGGGGGGAAAAAAGAGGAATAAATGTGAGATTTGAAGACAGAAAGTATAGGTGGGAGATTTTGAAGAAATTTGTAGCTGCCAGAAGGAAATGAGCATTTGGGGACAAAACGAGAAAAGTCAAAATACCTGTATTTCATCTCTTCGTTTTCCCTACTAGGAGTTTCAATTTTTACTTTCAATATGGTCATTAAAGACACTTGAGAGGAGGACAAAGCCTTGTTTTAAGTAAGTCTGTGCTGCTCATGGCATCTCATTGAAATCTCTCTGGTCTGGAAGCAAACCAGCTCTTTGGGCTTTGGGTTTCCCACTGTGACACCAGATTGTAGCTGCTCAAACCTCCTACCTGCTACAGACCCTTTGTCTTGCTGGTGAGAAAAGAACAAAAAGTCATATTCAGAATTTGTTTCCTCCTTCCTGGAAGCATGGAATGAAATTATTCTGCTTGTAGTCAACAAACCCTTTCCCACAGGGTTAATATTTCTGATGTAAAAACAACAACAATAATAATAACAATAATTAATAATAATAATAGTAATAATAATCCATTCTCAATTGAATATTTACCTGTTTCCATAGAGATGCAGATTTCCAGAATATTTGCTAAATGAACATACAACAGCCCACACCTGGGACATGAGAAGGAACAAGGGAACAAGGGACATGGCAAAGAGAATCAGCGAGTGTTTCATTTGCTCAGGCTTTCTTTCAGCCAAAGAAGCTGTGAAATGGGTTTTTGAGCTGTGGTCATGACTTGTCATATGGAAGCTGCCAATGCGTGGCTGAAATGGCATATTTTTCCTGTCCTCACACCCCCTTTTTCCTTGTGTTCCCTTTCTCCTCTTTAGATTCTTCTTCCTGACATAAAGGGATCAGACCCAAAAGTTCCCTATTTCTGGAAACTGCGTGGTTCTGAGGTTTTGACTTATTTTATCTTTACCTGATGGTGTGAGTGAGCTACAGCCCTGTTGACTACCGTAGTGTTATCCGAGGCTAAATCAGTCTCTACCTGATCCACAAAGGAACCATTGTACAGCATGCTGGCATTTGATCATGCTGGGGAATGAAAGCCATATTTGAGTGAGGCCTACAAGTGCCTCATTACTGCACTGTAAACAACTGGATAGTGCAGTAATGGACAAGGCTCTGAGTGCTACGAGCGCCTTCACATTCACTGTATTGATTTGCAATGTGCACAGTGATGGTCTGCTGTAATAAATACAAATGCCATAGCGTAGAAATGTCAGAACAACTTATTAAAAATGTGTCTCTCCCTTGCTCGTGCAGTACAGCTTGGGTTGCACAGCTGCAAGGTTGTGGTGAGGTGGAGATGGAGTTGTGGCTCAAAACTCAGCATTGCAAGAAAATAAATTCAGCATAAAAACACAGCCGGTACAGACCAGCCTTTTCCTTTTCTTTGTGCTCCCCTGTAATAGACAAGACTTGTCCTGTGCCTCAGAACATATTTCACATCACAGAGGATAATATATTGTTTATCACCTCTCGGGGGGGTCTGGTGGTACCAGTTTTCAGCCCACATATCACAGGCAATTCTTTGCCCACCTTCTGCCACTTGGAGAAGCAGGAAATGCCACTGGCGCCATCATTTCTCTTAACAGTACAATTGCAAGCAGGGAAACCCCTCAGCATTTACCAGGGCTGTAGTTCAAAGAAGACACCTGTGGCAGATCAGATGTGTGCTTCCTCTGGGTGCACCTAAAGCCTGTGTGTGTGCTGTTATACACCTGTGTCTCCTTCTCTCTCTCAAAAGATATTCATGTATAGATTATTCTGTTTGACCAGATCAGGTTTGTATGACACCTGCTTGATCTCTTGGTGCACTAGAGGGTAAGAGGCAACTTCCTTAGGAAAATGTGTCCCTCTGTGTGTTTGTTGAGGTGCCATTTCCCAAGCCATCCGTCTCTGTGACAACTGAGCTGGGCTGCACCTCTCGGATGGACTCTGTCACTTCTGGGCAGAATCCGTGCACTTACTGGTAGTTTCCTCTAGGGTTACCCCACATGTCCTGAGAAATCTGTCCATCTCTCTAAAAAAATCTGCCCCAAACTCTAACCAATGGAGAAAAGTGGTAATCACACCAGGAAATCTGGCTTTTCTATATAGGATAAATGACAGGCTAATCATTGTAACCAAAATAAATAACAGCTTATGAATAAGTGTGGAGTGTGACAGGAGCTACGGAAAGGCTGGGAGGAGAAGTGGATGGAAACCTTTTGCTGGAAACCTCGGTGTGTTTCCGCAGTCATAAATATAAATATTGCCTAGGCTTCAGGACTGTACACCTATACAAACATTCAGATAGATATTTCCATGCTATTCATCACCATTAGCACTTTGCAGATGACAACTGAATTAAAACCCATCATATATTATTTGAAAGAGGATTACCGTGCTCATCATTGAGACTGAAAAATTGAAAGGTTAGATGACTTAGCTCAAATACAGGGCTTGTGGCAAAACTGAGTCCATAAACTGCGATTCCATCTGACTTTGTCCTTGTATTTATGGAAAAACTCCTTTTAAGTTTAGTAACAGAAGGCATCTATGGAGTTTCACAGAAGTCTGTAGAGGTAGGTACAGGAACTGCCAGGACCACCTACTTTTTAGTGTTGTTCTCATTGTTCAGGTACTCCTACGGATTTAGAGATTTCCTATAACGTTCTGCTGCAGATGCCGTAAGAAATGGGAGAGTCTTGAACAGGATAGAGAAGGTGCAATGGTTTGCTCCCCAAAGCCCCGCAGCTGGTAGGCGTGCCAGGAGAGGGGAGGAGAGCCTGCTGTTAACCTCGTCTGATGGGTAGTCCCTGAGGCACCACTGCCATCTGGTGAAAGCTGGAGCAGCCCATGGGGATGTGTTAGGGAGCCATAAGTGACAGCCTTACCACTGCACTAAGCCCAGCAGAAAGGGACCGGTCTGGAACACAAAATTTTATTGAGAGTTTTCCTTTGGAGTTTTTATTTTTAAGTCTGTTTTAGATTTATAAACCAAATCCATAATTCTTCACACAGCCTTTGCACACTCATCAAAAACTATGGTAGTTAAACTCTGAGGACCATCTCTATGAGGAAATCACAGGATGGAGTCCTCTCAGACTCGGGAATGTTGGTGTAGTTTTGCCACTTATGCCTAAGCAAACCCATTTTCTGAAGCATGTCAGACGGAGGTGTCCTGCTTTTGTTGTGCAAATGCCCTGTTGAGGAGCAGGCAGGAGTGATTACTTCTGCAACACTGAACTCACTTCGTGGTCAGATTTGTCACAAAAGGAAGTAAAATGCTTTGAGATGTGAGCACCTATTGTCTGTTCAGTTCCCTGGGCTTAGGAAAATAACCTGGTTCATATCCAGGACACTCAAAACTTGTCTTGGCCAGACTGGCTAGGCAGATGAGGGGAAAGGAGCTGCTGGCATGAGCAAGCTGGTACAGGTATCCATGCTTTGCGAGGAAGTAAGGAGGTGAAGGAAGTAGAAATTGCTCCAAAAGCCATTGGATGTTTTTCTGTTACTGACCTGATATCCTGCATGGCGTAGGGAAAGCCAACAGGTATGGTGTCTCCTGGGGGTTGGTCTGTTTAGACCTGTATGTTGAAATGAGTGCAAAACCGCTGGCTAAAGAGTTTGCCAAACTCTGGATCAAGCACCGACCTCCTGTTTTCAGAGTTCCCTGTAAGCGATGTGAGAGTGAAGAAAATCTTTCCAGCAGAATTGTACTCTTAGTTCAAGTGTCACAGTTGGCTGGGGTGATGGATATACACCAATGTTTGCTTTCTCCTTGCACTCTTACTTTTACAATCAAAGATTTTTTTTGGTATTTTTATTTATTTATTTTTATTATATAACTTGAAATTTTATCATAAAACTGTTTATGGTGTTGTGGGTTATTTTGCCTTAAGTCTTAGAATCATATTTATAAGCTGTATCAACTGCTGTTTTGACAAGGAGAGATTGCATTACAATCAATATTACATATTATATGTTATATCCTGGGGTCTGTTGTCAGCAGATAGTATTGAGACATACATAATTTATTAACAATTTCAGTAGGGCCCTAAAGTCCTAAGTGAGAATCAGGCCAAGTTTTGGTCAATCTTCAGTTAAGCTTTTAATGACTTTGTAGGTGCTAGGTTACCTTCACTGCAGTGCAAACCCATTAACTTCAGTGGAGGTAAATAGCCAGTTGTTCAGGGAAGTAGAAAACGCGGAGACTTAACAACTAAGTAATAGGTTTTTCAACGCAACAAAAACAAAGGAAACGAAGAGATTTCTATTTTGGATAATCAATTTTGCATCCTGAAGAACATACTGGCTAAAGCACTGGAAGCTGTGAGAAGCCAATTCTTTACGCTTCCAGCCAGAACCTAGCTAGGGGCCTGAATACAGCGTGTCATTATGATTAATTATGGGTAATGAGTGTTTTATGAACCTAAGAAAGAAAAGCATTTATTTTTCTGGTATTATAGTGGTAGTGTCTTGTTTTGTTTAAAGCTGGGATTGCAAAGCCGAGTAGATGATGAAACCCCTTTATTAGCTCTTTTGTTTTGCTCTAGACTGTTTACTACACTTGCAGGGCCAAATCCCCATCATACAGTGGCTCTGCCAATGCGAGACAAGGATCCAGTTCAGGAGCTCTGGGAATTTGTATTTTTGCCTTTTGCTCTGTTTAACCCCTTTTCTATGTCAGAAGCCCCACAGACCTATCTAGGATGCTGTTCAATGAGCATAAGAGGTGGTAGGACTATCCTGTCCCAAGGATGGTCTTACTCCGAGAGTTAATGAGCTCTGTGCCTGACTCAGAGCCTGCTGGAACCTCCATGAATATTTCTCTTCAATTTTGAAAGTCCTCAGACCAGATCCTTGAGGGTTTTTCTGGAACCTTCTGCTCAGGATGATGAAAACTTGAAGCAGTGGTGGCTGAAGGGGTGGAGCTGTGACAAAGGCCCTGTGCAAACGATCCTACCTGGAACTGCCAGCCGGTGGCAATGCTACCAGCACTGTCAGTCCAGAGCACACCTCTCCTTGCAGGCTTGGGGGGTTCCCATCCCTCCAGGGTCTCCGTGCTTCCCAGCCTGGGATCCGTGTAAAGTCAGCAACGCGCACAGCGCTGGCTTTATCCACAGAGGTATTCTTGGAGATGGGCAGCGAGAGGGAGTGTAAAAACCCTCTGCTTCATCCCCGTGTTTTAGGGGTCTGGGGGCAGCAGGGCAGGATAAGGGATTTTGGCGCTATTGACCCCTAAGTTTTAAGGAAGGTTTGAAATAGAAAATAGGGATAAAAGTGGTGAAAGGAGAGAAAAGCAGTTTCAGGAAGGGATGGGAGAGCGGCGGGGCTCCGGCTGTTCCCCAGCGCACCAGGAGGTGGTGCACAGCCCCTGCGCATCCCGCGGACAGGGACAAGCCTCCTTCTGCCGGGGACAGCTCTCCAACTTGCGCTGCCCAGGAAAAATACCACGGGTTTCGCCCTCCCCGGCGTGCTTCTGTAACTCTGGTGTTTTGGTTTGTATTCAAGGCTGGCCACGGTAACTGTGCGAAAGAAAGCAAATGCAGGGGAACTTTACACTGCGAGCTGCTGTTGTCGTGCTGCAATAAGGGTAATAAAATAAAGGTATTACCAAATGGCTTCTAAAGTATTACATTAGGTGTTGCCAAATGACTTCTGAAGTATTATATTTACAGGACAAATGATTCTTGCTGCGCAGAATACAGGCAAAAATGTGATCAGATTTTAGATTCCTTGTGCTTGCTTTTTCCATTTTGCACAATTCCTTTCTTCTTTATTTTTTGAACTTTTTCATTAAATGATACTAAAAATAAATTAACAAGGGTAAAAATAAATAGATTTTCATAAACCGTAAAACCCATGTGTACAAATTAAAAAAAAAAAAATAAAGATAGGTCATGAAATTGTGTTATCAGTTATCTCTTACTCAAAATGGGAACAGCCAAACATTTCCCTTTTCTCCTTACTGGAATAGTATACATTAGTAATATGGAGTCTTAAATATATTTTGTGGCCTTTGGTGGTAATGTAACAAAACTAATAATTTTTCTTTGTGACAAAACATGGCTTAATTGCTGAATTCCTGAAACATTAGAAAAAGAAATATTTTAGTTTCAGGCAAACTGAAGTTTTTATTTAATTTTAAAAATCTCAGTGCGTGATTACAAAGCTGCCATACGAAAACTCATTTTACATTGTGAAAAAAAATTATAGGGACATGAATTCAGCTTACCAGAAAATAAAAATATAGAGTCAGGTTTATTGTTCCTAATATTACAGAAGTTCTGTTTTGTTCTTTTGTTTTTTTGGTTTTTTTTGTTTTTTTAAGAAGAACAAGGGTCTGTAAAAGAAGCATTCATTTAAGTTTCTCAATTGACAGTGATTAGCAAAGTTTATTGTGGGATGGTTTAGACTGCCAGTATATAAAAAGCAGTATATTTCATACTTTCTTCAGGATAAAATGAAATCTAGTCTTTTTTTTTAATTTATTTTTTTGACATCATTAAGATTTTTCCTGTCCTGGCTAAGAAATATTTTTTTCAGGCAAATGTTACATATGCTCCAGGTAGAGAAGCTTCTGTTGTTTTTAAGAAAGCAGACTTTTTCAGGCAGTACGTATATATGTTGTTAGAAACATATCTCCATTCAACACATTAGTAAACAATCTTTTTTAATGTGTGGGGGAAATTAGGTTGTATAAAGATTCAAGAAACTATAAGATTAAATTTCTGCTGGCTTCCTTGCTTTTTTAAAATTCTGAGAAATATTGGATAGGTTTTTTTAATTCCTACCTTCATAATAACAAATATACCAATTATTTTTGAATTTTGCATTGGAGGTGGGTGTCATTTTGGAAGTGAGGGGTTAGGGAAGAAGAATGGTGGACAGCTGTAAATGTAAGCATCCAAAGCATCATCCAAAAGACTCAATAACACATTATTTTAAATTTTAGGTAAAAAAGCTTTTAGAAGACTGTATCAGAATCTCTGTTGCTTTATATCAGCATGGCTTCACTGCAGTCAGTGGAGCTATATTGGCCCGTGTCAGCCAAGAGTCTGAGCTATTGTTTTGAATCTGATTTTAAAAGTAAGTGCTGTTCTACAAACCTTTAAAAGTTCAGCTTTGCTTATTCAAGAAAATGAATGTTTTGAACTCTGACTTAAAGTATCAAAAAGCCATTTCAAAATATGGTCAGATTTTCTGTTTTTGCTAATTTAACTTTCCCTTATTATCTTTAGAGAATGTAATTTTTTGAGCACACTAATGCAGGAAACTTCTATACCATCATTAAGGATCGTGGTTTATTGGATCTCGTCTGACCACTCAAGCAAACATTTTTTTCGTGACACTCTTAAATACATGAGTGTACCACAAATGTCAGAAATGCTGTTTGAAAGTTTATGAGTAAAAACTTCGTTGGTTTTAAGAGAACCTGGAAAGGAATGAAAATGTAAAAGTTTTGCATGAACTTTCTCTGTGGTGCTATGAGAAAGGTATTTAGCTCCTGGGTTTTTTTCAAGATTCTTATGTGATAGTAACAAAATTTATAATTAAGTTTAGGAAAAACATGCATAAGATAGAGATATAGCTCCAGCAATGTAGGTGCAGGGGTATATCTGTCACTCTTAAGCAATCATTTTCACTCTTAAGCAAAGAGTTGACAGCTCTTGACAGCAACAATTAAATGCACAACATTCTAACATCACAATGCCTTTATCTGGATTTCCCTCTTGTTAAACTAATGGAAAGTTTCCTATTTTATTCCTTTTCTTTGGATCTTTTTTTCCCTTTTTTAATCTGGTTTCAAAAAAAAAAGATGGAGAAAATGCATTTTGCACTTTTTTATACCCATTGCTGAAAATCTGTCACAGCTACCAAGGAAAGCTAAAGAAAACCAGAAACAGAAAGACTATTATTTATAGCTAGCAAGATACAGTATGGTACCATATGGTAGAATTTATCAAATTCTTTCCTCTCTCATGCAGGGCGAGTAGGGGCTGTAGACAGTTTCCTCTTGCAGTCCTTGCTTTGCTGGCCACTCATTCATTTACGGTCTGGGCTGAATCCTGCTTGACTTACAGCTTTTACACCCCTAAACTCACTTCTGAGGGCCAGGCCAGCAGGGCTTGGATCTCTGAGTTTATTTCTTCTCTGCTAATGCAGTTTTTCTTGAATGCTGTTTGCATTTCAATCAACTGAAGCAAGAGGATGGATAAATTATTGCCTGACTTAGCTCTTCCCATCTGATACTGAAATGTAGCAGTGGTCTTCCGAGGGTTTAAGTTTGCAGGGTGACACTTACCAGGTGTAAGGTGCTGTAAGGTTAAGAAGCATCAAACCTATAATAACAGTCTGACTTCCTCTCCATTTTGTCTCCCTTTGTGTTACATACTAGGGCAAGGAAGGTCTGCCAATCATTATCATTTCTTTTTCTTGTTCTGTAAAGACTGGGTCGTCACAGCAACAGGCCTGTGACAGGCTGGTATCCATTTAGAGCTCCAGGGGGGTCCTAATAGGATTGAACCAAAAGATCAAGTGAATAGCTTCCTATTTTAGATTTGTAATAACTCTGAACTGCTTGCATATACATGGACCTTACAGTGTTTTGAGGAGACTTTCTACCAGAGAAAAGATCTGTCTGTTTCTAAGAGCGCTGTACTTTCGAAAGGATGCCCCTTAGCCTACTCCATCCTTAGAAAAAGGAAGAGAGAAAAAAAAAAGACAAACCAAATTAAGCCCACTTCTCTTTCTCCTGCACACATGAAATTGGAAGGTGTCATTTCCTTTCATTAATTCATTTTGCCAGATCAAAGTAAATAGTCTGTTTATGGAGAACAAAGAAGCCCCTTTTTGGTATTCTGTTGAAGTCGCTATCAGATTCAGAAGTTTACTCATCTTTCTGAAATCTGGCAAGGCTGCATGCTGCTGAGATTACAGCCAAACAGCTCATGCAAAACGGGCAAATAAATTCCATGCAAAACAAATTCTAACAGAGAAAGAATTAGGAGGAGGCATTTTGTTGATTTGGGAGACTCTCAAGAGGCCAGGGCTCTCATTCAGCTTGCAGAGGGGGCTTTGGTAAACCCACAATACTCAGCATGCAGACGAAGAACCACTAGGGGAGGGAGGAGCTGCATTTTGTTAATGTTATTTTCACCAATTATGAAATCCATCAGGAAATAGATGTTGCTTCATACATTTCATTCCCAGCCACATTCTTATATCTATTGTTTACTAGGAGCAGCGCTTTGTGTGGAACTTCTTGGAGGGCAAGATCCCAGGAGTAAACATGTCAAGATCTAGCTCCAGGAATTATAAAATACATTTTTAAAGAGGAATAAATCTGGATAGAGAGTTAATTTTCCAAAATTACAGCTGCTGAAACTTCTGAAGCATCTCCTTCTGAGAGGGTGGGGCTGTCGTATCGCAGGTGGTACTGTCATAGGAGCGGCATTGGTTCTGCTCTCTCCTCCCAAGGCACAGAGAACTAACTCCAACCAATTGTGTGTTGAAGAACCCTAATGCTGCCCAGCCAGGATGCCCAGCCCTGGAGCTGTGAGCTTTGGTACCTCAGCTTTGATAACGCTGTGCCAAGTGATGACACCTGAAGCCTTGTCCAGGAGAGACTGTCTTTTGAGTACTCTCCTTGTGCTCCTTTTTTTTTTTTTTGCTGCTTTGATGATATTCAATGCCAGCCTCTACAAGCAGCCAGAGACCATTTCTGAATCTCTCTTTCAGCAAGAAGAATTTTAGTCTTTGTCTTCTCCACCCTGCCCTAGAAAATATTTTGGTTTTAGCCACAGAATGCCTTCATCATCTTAAAACCAGCCCGAGACTCTTTCAGGGGGCCTCCCATTGTCAAATAACCTGCAGTTTCTATATTAAAGTGCAAGATTCACACTTGTCAAGAAATACTCACAAAGACGATGTCTGGGTAAGAAAATTCTTCAGTTTTCCATATAGGATCTTGACACATACATACTTCCCTGGCACTTTTATCAGTACAGATTTTGAAAAGGATTTTGCATAGATTAGGGACCCAAAGGCACTCAGTTAATTAGAATTAGGGGTATCCCTCTGTGAGAAAGGATTAGGCAGGTAAAAGACTAGGACTGTGATCCATCACCTTACAGGGACAATGGTGAAACTGCAGCTCATTGGTTCGGACCCTGCATGTGGGGTTAAGATACATGACAATGAGCACCAAGATGAAGGGAGCTGGGGGAGGGACAAGTAGCAAAACCCAGGGGCATCTGGAATGGGCTTTGAATGGATTTTGCTAGGGCATGTTTGCTCTAACCCCAAATTTCTCAAACTTCCCTTTTGCATTCAGCGAAATCAAAAGGCAGACATGTTAAACAGATTTTTATAAAGGTCTTTACAAGCATTTATGTTGGTTTTTACCCAGATTTCCTGGTGAATATGGTGTAACATGGTCTGAAAAATTGAAACAAATGTTCACATTTTATGAATATTTTATTATGAATTTTTGGGTTCTTTTGATGAGACTTTTGGCATGCTTTCTATAATTCAAAAAAAAAAGAGGATATTTTTTCTTTGCTACAACTTTCCTTTGAAAACCTGTTTCATGAAGACTCTCATTCTGGCAAAGGAAGCCTTAAAGTATCTTCTTAACAAAATAAAAACAACACCATTTACCTGTAAGGTCTAAAGTTTTGATGAAATTATCTTAGAGGCTTTGAACATTGCCTTCCGGTTGTGAAGGAAGCAGGAAGTCTTTATGACAGAGAATGTATAAATCATGTTACAATCCATCCCACACTTTGTTGCTGATTGCGTTGAAATTCCACTATAATTTCAAACTTTAAAATCTGAAATTTGCACGCCCAAGAAAAAGGGAAAAGATCAAGCCAAGTCTTTAATTCTTTTCTCCTGTTTCATCTCTTCCATTCGGCCAGGTCTACCAGCTTGATGTTGTCCCTGAAGGAGCAAGTTTGGTTTCCTGATGCCATTTATTCCAGATTAGCTTTCCACCAATGATTAAAGCACTACGTCATAGCAACATCTTCCCCCCAAAAATTGCTAGTATTTACCTTTTTTGTCTTGTTTTGCTCTTATTTAAATTCAGCTCACTTGGCTGCAGCATGTGGTGAGGAATGTAAGGCTTGGTGTAAGGACACTTGATAAATTACAGTTTTGACATAAAAATGGAGCTCTAAACTTAATGTGTTGGTTTGGAATTCTTTTTTTTTCCCTCTTACTTTCAGGCCACAGAAAAGAGCTGTGAGTTTGACATGATGAATCCCTTTTCTTTAAAGGATTTAAAGGTCTAGTTCCATGGAGAAGCTACCTGGCAGCGTTGTGGCCTGACCTCATACACAAGCACAGTGCAAACCTGTCTGTCTGCCTGGGGATGTGTTCCTCAGTCTTCACCTGCAGAAGAAAAAACTACTGGGCTTTAAGAGGCATTTATAATGTTTCCTTTTTCAATGTGTGACGGAGGCAGTGTTTTCATGTGTGTTTGCAAATGAAGCATTGACTCAGCGTAAAATCTCTGTGTCTAATTCTTCTGTGTCTCGTGGCCATTTCTACCACTTGCAGGACTAAACTCTCACAACTGGTTTCCAAGCAGGTTTTTTTTCAGAAGTTTGATGTCTCTGATAAAATGTTTCAAAAAGGACCCTGAATAAACACAGTATGATAAAGGTGTTTGTTACCTTCTGGCTTTCTCCAAGTGTTGCCATCCTGACTCCTGTTAGACAAAGACCCTATCTGTGAAGAAAACAAATATTTTATTTAAACCTGATATCTGATGCGTGTTCCTTTTTGTCCTAAGCTGTCCAGGTCAGAGATGGTCACCTTTGCTATTATTCTGTAACCTGCCTGCAGAAGAGAATTACTTTTTAGTTTATGTTGTACAGCACCTGGCTCCTGGCACAGTGCTAGTACAAATAATAATAATGTACAGTACCTGGCACAGCAACACCTTGTGCTCTCCATATGTGGCACTGCCATAAATGTGATAGTGCAATACCTCCAGTCAACACTCAGAATTACCTCTTACTGGAACTAAATGGATATGGGTGCTCTCAATGATAAATCTGCCCACCCTGGTCCATGCTTTTCTTTATGCAGTTAGCTGCAGTGAGGGATGGGGGTTTTTTTCTGATGAACTACCCACTTTTCAGCTGCAAACACAAGAAGATACTTCCCAAGGGCTTGTCTGGCCATGACATGGCAGAGCTGTGCTATCACTCTGTGTGATGGATCTCCAGGGGCTGCCTTGGCCCCGGGTCTGACGGTGGCAATTCATGCCAGCCCCCCTTGGCTGAGACACTCCACCACGCTCCCCTCATGAAGACCACACTCTCTGTCCTGCCATGCCTCTTCCTCTGAAAGGTTTGAATAAGAAAGTGAACAGGCTCGGTTACAATTCCAGAGGCAACTCCAGAGGGAAGCTCTTGGATAGGGGAATCACTTTGTGAAAGGGATAAACAGTGCTCAGCTATCAGCATGCAAGAAACAGGGCACTTAAAAATTAGAAAAAGCAGAAGAAATCAAAATCAGTAGTTCTCCAGCCTTGCTTGCACAGAGCTCGACCTGTCCCCCCACACCAGTAAGGGCAGTGTGTGGGTCAGCAGTGCTGCTGTGGCCCGGTGCCACTCACAGCCCTCACGGCCCTGAGCCCCTCACAGCCCTGTGCCCCTCACAGCCCTCACACCCCCGGCCCCCTCACCGCCCCGTGCCCC